>JANZXR010025679.1:0-14927 GCA_027575705.1 Erythroxylum echinodendron
AGCTATCCAGATTCGGCTAAACCATAATGCACAATCCTAAAATGACTTGCTGTGATTCTTCACCAAGTAATGAGATTATTGGTTCCAAGGAAAACTCTTTCATCCTTCTTTCTTTTTGCCCTCTTGCATGCACTCGGATTCCCTCTTTAAGCCTTACAAAAATGGCAACTTAGCTCATAACTCTATTCTTTCCACTCTCATCCGAAGCCTCTCTTCTTCTGTTTTTTTTTCATTCACGCTACCACCTGCTAAGAAGACATATCCATCATGCCTTTCCCAAAAGTCCACCTTACCCTTGGTACTTAAGTTATATATCGAAAATACTCTCAATTTCCTGTCATGCAATTATTCCATAAGCTATTATGCTCAATTTAATGGAAAAAAATTTCAGGGGGCTGACATGTGATGAGAAATATAAATGCCTACAGGTTGAGCTGTACAACATTCATTTTCTATATTCTTTACTGCCACTCGAATTTCTTCTTCCGTGAGATCATCTTGTTGCTTCTCAAGGAATTTCTTCTTCTTTCCTTTATCTTTGTTGTCTAATAGTGTTAAACGCCTAGGTTATACATTCAGTACAATCCTTATCATTGTTCTGCTTGTCATTGGAAAGATTGTGTAAGGATTTTTATTCATTTTCAATGGATATGGTTCTACCTTTTATCTCACATAATACCATACAATCTTCTGTCCTCAGGGCTAAGAAGATGTATCGTTTGATCATTCACAGTTACAGATTCAAGTTGAACCTTAACTTTCTATTTAGGAGATTCTTTAATGATAATCGAACCTCTGTATCGATTAGGTCTTGATTCTTCTATAATCTTCATCTTCAAATATTCTTTTTTTATCAGTTGACGAAGGTTCTAGATTGGTTGTGCTTTTCAACCTTTCTTTTCTGAATCGTCTTCATCTTCCTTTATTCGTCTGCCGACTTGGAAGAGAGTTGTTGAGACTTCTTCTGCTCAAATACTAACTTCCTTTTTATCCCTCTCTCTCTAGACGGTTGTTCTAATTAAGTCTAATGGATAAAGACAATTGCTTTACCAGGCTACTGTTGTTCTATTACACTTTCAGAAACTTGACCAAGATTCATAATTTTTTTTCTTCTTATGCAATCTTGGTGACCTTCTAGGCATATCAGGTCTTTCTGATTGAAGTATCTCAGCCTTCCTCTTTGAAGGCACTTTATGAGTTAATTATTGAACCTTTACACTTTCCTTCCTTTCAGGAATCGTCTTAGCTTGAATTGACTTATAAGATGGTTATTCAACTTTTCTCAACTCAGTTGAGATTCTTCCAGTTGATTGAGGTTTTGCATGTTTACTAGATGAAACATCTTCTTTTCTGCTTCTTCTAATTGAACGCTTACCCTTAGACTGTGCTTTCAATATGACATCTTGATCCAATTTAGCTTCAGTCTTAATCCTCATTTTGCGAACAGTATAGGTATTGATAACACTTTTAATATTCAGCTTTACTGTGTTTCTTATATCAAGTAGGATTCCAGATTCTTTGAACAATTTCGTCAAATACCATAAGATAACGAATCATTCTTCAGATGATACTCCTCCTGATTCCTCATCATGTAAGCCAGAATAAAGAACAGACGATTAATAGGTTTGTATGTGAGTAGATAAATAGACAATTTTCATTACTCGTCATCACAAAATCGTTCGATCCCATTCTTAGTAAAATACAGTGAAGAAGAATAGAATGAAGAACCCTAGCCTTCGAAATTAGGTTTGAAGGCTTCTTGACTACTGGACTCGATCCATATAGTCCTCGATTGATGTTATCTTCATTTAAATAACTTTAAACAATACACTTTGTATTGTTGAGCAGACTTGCTCCTCCATTTGGATATTCAATAACCCTCACAATAAAATCTTGTGAGACAATCACTGATAATGTGTCTACCATAGATACCAAAGTGTTATCTACCACCTTTGCATTTTTCCAGAACTCATATACTTCATTTGGATACACCAGTTTTCATATATTGAAGAAAATTTCCCATCCAGCTGCTTTTATATCAAGATCGATATCTATTCGATCTTCCTTGAGAGCAATGAAATCAACAAGTCTCCTATAGGCAAGAGATTTTGAAATTTTTGCAATCTGCAATGTATTAACACTAAAGACAGAAATGTATTTCACTTAAAGAAGCGACTTTAGTATGTAGAAACGATTGAGAAAGATAAGAAAGAAAAAGATTTGATGTAAAGATTAGAGGATTGAATCGCCTTTATTGAGAGCACTTTGAAGCAAGTCAGTTAAGAAGAAAATTCTAAAATGTAGAGTGTTGAGATTTTGGGAGATATCTTTTTATAAACACTCCTACACAAAGTTATCGTTAGTAACGTCTGTGACTGATTCACAGATACTCATTAATTGATACTACTACTTAAAAATTACTGTTACTATTCCTTATGACATTTCTACTTCAATGCGACGTATCGTCTGGGTTATGGAGTTTCAGACGAATGATCATTTAATATAAACATGTTCAAACTTTGTCTTATCTCCTTAAATCTATCTTCACGTAAGGGTTTGGTGAAGATATCTGCCTATTATTGATTTGTTTCAACAAATTGTAGATTGATAGTTCCTCTCAATATATAGTCTCTTATAAAATGATGTCTAACTTCAATATGCTTTGCCTTTGAGTGTTGTATTGGATTCTTTGAGAGATTGATAGCACTTGTGTTGTCACAGAAGAATGAAATTTGATCCTCGTAGATAGAATAGTCTCCTAATTAATACTTTATCCATAATATTTATGAACAACAGCTTACAGTTGACATGTGTTCAGCTTTTGGAGTAGATAGGGCAACTGAACTTTATCTCTGGCTTGACCAAGAAATTAAATTATGACCAAGAAAGTAACAACCTCCACTTTTACTCTTTCTATCAATCCTATCTCCATCATAATCAACATCACAGTAGCCAATTAACCTAAAATCTTTACCTTCCTCATACATTAAGTAAAGATCAGCAGAACCTGCCAAGTATCTCGTTATTCTTTTAACAGCAATATAATGAGATTCTCTAGGATCTGCTTGAAATATTACACACAAACAAACATTAAACATTATGTCAGGTCTGCTTGTAGTTAGGTAAAGTAAAGAAATAATAATTCCTTTAAAAAGAGTTTGATCAATCTTCTTATAAGCTTCATATTTAGATAAGATGATTGAGGGATGCATAGGAGTTGACATTGGTTTAACAATTTCCATTTTATATTTGACTAATAGATCTTTGATATAATTTTGTTGATGAATAAAAATCTTTTCTTCATTTTGTCTAATATACAAACCAAAAAAGAAATTTAGTTCTCCCATTATACTCATTTCAAATTCAATTTTCATAAGAGTCTCAAAATTTGAACATAACTTCTTAGAAATTGCACCAAAATGATATCATCTATATATATTTACATGATAATAAAATCATTTTTAACATATTTTTGAAATAAATTTTTATGAACTTGTTCTCTAATAAAATCATTCTTAATCAAAAAATAACTAAAATGATCATACCAAGCACAAGGTGCTTGTTTCAATCCATACAAAGCTTTATAAAGTTTATACACATAATCTAGTTTATCAATGTTTTCAAAACCAAGGGGTTGTTTTACATAAACTTCTTCATCTATAAAACCATTCAAAAAAGCACTTTTCACATTCATTTGAAACAATTTTATATCATGAAAAATAGCATATGCAAGTAAGATCCTAATTGCTTCTACTCTAGCTACAGGAGCATATGTTTCATTGTAGTTTATTCTTTCTTATTGATTATAGCCTTGGGCTACTAATCTAGCTTTGTTATGGGATACCTTTCCTGATTTGTCTAGTTTATTCTTGAATACCCATCTAGTTCCTCTGATAGATTTATTGAATGGTTTGGGAACTAAAGACCAGACTTTATTCCTAGTAAATTGATTTAACTCATCTTGCATAGCTAAAATCCAAGCTTCATCTTGAAGAGCTTCACCTATTTTCTTAGGTTCTAATTCAGAAATAAAAGCTACATTGGCCTCTCACCTAAACTTAGATCTAGTTCTAACTCCTTCAAATGTTTCTCCTATAATTAGATTTTCTGGGTGAGAAGATTTGTATCTCCATTCTTTTCTCAAACTAATATTCTCATAAAGATCTACTGCTTTATCAGATGGAATAACAAAGGTGAATCATCTGGGTTACTAACTAAGGGATCAGATAAAGTTTCATCATCAGATTCATCTCTCTTATCTATATGAGAATCATTATCAAACTTTACATGCATAGATTCTTTAACAAATTTAGAAACAAGATTATAAATTCTATAATTTTTAGATCTAATAGAATAACCTTGAAAAATTCCTAAAATGATCTTATAATCGAATTTATCCAAAATTTCCTTTGTATTCAAGATAGTGCATTTGCAACCAAAAGGATGAAAATAAGAAATATTTTGTTTTCTTCCCTTCCATAACTCCTCATACGGAGTTTTATTTAAAATAGGTCGCAGAAATACTCTATTTTGAATATAACAAGATATATTTAGAGCTTCTACCCATAAGTACTTAGGAAGATTCATTTCACATATCGTAGTCCTAGCCATTTCCTAAATTGTCCTGTTCTTTCTTTCTACAACTCCATTTTGTTGAGGAGTTCTAAGAGCAAAGAAATTTTGGAAAATTCCATTCTCTTCATAAAAGATTTTTAATTTTTCATTTTCAAATTCTCCCCCATTATCACTCCTAATTCTAGTAATAGAAGTCTCTTTTTCATTTTGTAACTTTTTGGATAAGACTTTAAAGCATTTAAAAGATTCATCTTTATTCGATAAAATAATATCCAACAAAATCTAGTAAAGTCATCAACAATTACAAGACCATACTTCTCTCCATTAAGACTTACTGTTCTAGATGGACCAAACAAATCTATATGTAACAACTCTAGAGGTTTAGACGAAGTTACAACATTCTTAGAAGAAAAGGATGTTTTAACCTGTTTTCCTTTCTGACAGCTCTCACAAAAGAAATCTTTGTTAAAACTTATCTTTGGTAAACCTCTTACCAAATCATGTCTGACTAATTTGGAAATATGTTTAAAACTAACGTAACCCAGCTTTTTATGCCAAATCATTTTTTCATCATCTTTTGATATAAGACATGAAATATTTTGACTTTTCAAATCATCTAAATTAATCTTATAGAGATTGTTTTGTCTGTTGATAGAAAAGAATATGGACCCGTCTTTGTTTCTAACTAAAAAAAAAATTTGATTAAAGGATACTTCAAAACCATAATCACATAATTAACTTATACTGATTAGGTTATGCTTTAAACCATCAACTAGTAGAACATTATCAATAGTTGAAAAAGAATCTTTACCAATTTTACCGATCCCAATTATTTGGACCTACTGGTTGTCTCCAAAAGTTACTGATCCTCCTTGCTTATGATGGAGGTCAAGGAACATAGACCTTCTGCGCATCATAAGTCACGAACAACCACTGTCTAAGTACCAATGATGATGGTTGCTTCTTCCACATAGAGGGATCTACAGTATATATTATATCCTTCTTATGTACTAAAATTTTCTTGGGTCCTTTACGGTTAGTCTTATAATTATTCTTAGAATAATAATAAGAATACTGATTCTTCTTCTTAGGAACAAAATTCTTATTACGAAAAACATTTGTATTATGAATTGAATTTCTACCAGAGAAGCCTAAACCACCTTTATCATCTAGATGTCTATAACTTCCAATCATATCATTTATTTTTTTTGTACTCTCTGAAAATTTTGATAAATCGGCTGAAATAATATTAATCCTTTATTTTAATTAATTAACCTCCTTAGATCTATCTATGGTAACTTTTTTTTTCATATCATCTACTTGTTTCTTAAGGCAAAAATTTTCTTCTTCTAAGATTTTTGTATTTTTAGAACTTTCAACAAATTTCTTTTTCAATAATCTATATTGTTTTAGAATAGTATGAGAATCTTCTAACGATTCTAAATAAGCATGTTGAAGACCATTAAAGTCATAAATTACCTCATCACTGCTTTCACCTTTAGCTACCAAGTATATGTTTGCTTATTCTGATGATTCTGAGTTGGATTCAGAATCAGACGAATCTAGATCTTCCCATATTGCCATCATGCTTTTTTTGTTTCCTTGATTCTTCTTTTGTTTTCTTTTGACTAAAGGGCATTTGGACTTGTAATGTCTCGGTTTATTACACTCATAGCAAATGATAGAGCTTTTCTCATTCTTCAAATCGTCTTTGCTAATCCTTTTTAAAGAGGAATCTGTATTTCCTTTAATTTTCTTTTTCAACATACTTCTAATATTTCCTCAAATGGAAGATAGTTTGTCTTCATCTTCACTTGAATCTTGATCAGATTCACTGGCATCGTCATTCCTGATTTCTTCAATCTTTAATGCTTTTGAAGACAAGCTTCTATTTTTCTGTATTTTATGATTCTTCTGATTAACCTTCAATGCAATAGATTTGTCACTTCTAGGTTTATCTTCCACATCAAGCTCTACTTTATGGATTTTCAATAAACCAAGCAATTCATCTAGCTTAAGCTTGCTTAAATCGTTGGCCTCTTGTATTGCTGTTACTTTAGGTCTCCATCGTTTTGGAAGACTTCTGAGGATCTTTCTGAAATGATCTTGACTATCGTAAATTCTACCCAGAGCTTTATGTCCATTAATGATTGTTTGAAACCGCCCAAATGTTTGATCAATAGACTCAGCATCTTTCATCTCGAACAGCTCATACTGATGAACAAGAATACCAATCTTGTATTTTTTCACCTAGTTTATGCCTTCATGTACAATGGCTAGTGTGTCCTACATTTCCTTTGTAGATTCGCATCTATGAACCTTATCATATTCACTTATGCTTAATGCACAACTTACAAATGACTTGGCCTTTGAGTTTAATTCCGCATGAGCTTTCAGATCAACTGACCATTTATGACGAGAAATGCTTTTCCCTTCATAGTTTGTTGGAATATATGGACCACTTTCAATGATATCCCAAAGATCAATATGTGTGGATTCTATGAAGAACCGCATTCTGTCCTTCCAATAATGATAATCTTCACCATTGAATGCAGGAGGTCTTATGACTGAGGCACCTTCAGCTATAAAAACATGTGATTCAGCCATGGATATTTGTCCTCACTTTGTAACAGTATTTCTTGGAAACTTTGCTCTGATACCAACTGAACTAAATCACTTGTTATTAGAGAAACCACGTAATATGTAAGAATACATAAGAAGGGGGTTGAATTGTGATAAATCGTCTAAGATTGAAATCTTTATTAAAAAAACTTCTTGATTTTCTTAAAAGATTCAGACAATTTACAAAATAATGCACTTAATTCATTTGAGTAATGTTACAGCGAAAATTCTATCTATTCTTCTAATGACATGAAGTTAAAGAGATAAGGTTTAAAGAATATAACACCACCATTTATACTAGTTCACCCTTGACTTTAGGGTTACGTTTAGTCCTTAGAGTATATCTGAGATTTCACTATCTCTTTCAACTTTTACAAGTATTATTTCACAGTTCCAAAACCTCTTCAGGTCTCTTTCACAAAGTATTCTTTATCTACTATCTTAGCCTCTTCAAGCTATAGCCTTCCCTTTTACTGAAAAGATTTTGAGTTTTCTAAACTCACGTTGCAGGTCGACTTGATCTCTCTTCTTTCTTCTTTTCACTCAAGCTATTTTCTTCAATATCGTAAATAAGAATTGAGAGTTGAAGGTTCAGAGTTGTAAGATTGTGTCTTGTGTATATTATATTCTCTTCTTTTAGTTTATAACTATAAGTGATATTTATAGTCTAAATCTCCAACGGTCTTCTCGAAAACTACTTGTAAAATCTTCAGAGACCAGTTATTAGTTGAGTCTTGTAACCAACTCCAACTAACTAACTAACTAATTGATGTTGTAAGCTATTCTTCAATTATAATGTCTTGATTTATTTTGTATAATTCGTATTATGTCTTTGCTTTATCTGATGTCTTCGCTTCGTGTAATGATTTCACTTCGATATCATCTTAACTTGATGATTTGTGCCTCTTACATTTATTTGCACACTTAACAAACTCATCAAAACAGTTCACACACTCTTCTATTATTATTATTATTTGACTTTCATCAAAATCAATAGAAGGAGTGAAGTTTCCTTGATTTAACAAATCTGATGATTTAGACTTAGGGCTTTAGGGTTCACCAATTTAAGAGATTGATCAATAAATTATGGATTTGAATGATAGGTTGTAATAACAATTGCTCAAATTTACTTATATTCTCTCTCAAGATATATAAGAATACCTAACTAGTTTATTTCTATCTCTCAATGAGAAACCTAACTAGTTAAATTCATTATCTGGTTAAATTCATTAAGAACAAGCAACCATAAGTTGTCACACTAGTTCAGGATATCTCTATCTCTAAATCTAATGTGTTTATCTTCCTAGTGCATAAATCATAATCCACCTCTCAGTTCATCATATAGTTCATAAGATTGCATCTATGGTGATCAGGCATAGAAACAACATGAAGGTCAAGAAAGATAAACATAACCAAAGAACTCTCATTCAAAATTAATCAATCCATAAAATATGAATCAATCCCCAAAATTAGGCTACATCCCCTAACCTTAATTGGGATTTAGTTCAAGAACATGATAAAAAAATCCATACAAATAAAGATAATCAGCATCTAAGAAGAGTAGAGAGAAGATTGAAAGAAAACAGAACAAGGTTACTTCCAATGCTTAATTGAATCCTTCTTGATCTTCTTCTTCTCCTCTTTTGGGTGCCTCCTTTTATGTTCGGCATTTTCTATTTAGACCTCCCTATTTTGGTCTTACAAATAAGTATTTATAGTGTCTTGGGCTCAAAGAAACATACTTTTTATCAAACAGGGGAATAAAGATCGTAATATGCCGTCAAAGTTCATTAGGCAGACCTTAAGTCTGTTGGGTGGACATTTTCTATCTTCCGGAGTGAAATTGGCTAGCCAATGTCTGTTGGGCTGACATTTTTTATCTTCCAAAGCAAATTTGGCCAACAAAAGTCCGTTAGGTGGAAATTTTTTGTCTTCCAACTTTCCATCTCTGCTCATGTTTATTTGGAGGGACATGATGTCCGCTTGGCGGATATACACTGGTCATCTACAAAAACATGCTATTTTAACCATTTAGACGGCAATATATCTCCTTAAAGTCTTCACGAAAGTTGTATAACTCGGAGTCCTTTTTGAAAGAATTCTTAAATGACCTTAATCCAACATCTGCAATGAAAGTTATGCCTCTTGCTCCTAAATCTATCCATTTGCACCTATTAAGCAATAAAGTTGAAATGTGTGAGAATTAACCAAATAAATCTCAAAATTCACATAAAGATAAGTCAAATTAGTTCTAATTCATCCCAAAATCATATATAAATTATTTGAGTTATCAATTTATAACTAATTTCTTATCACTTTAGTCCTTTATTCTAATAAAGAGGGAGTTGAGACAAATGTTTACAAGTAATAAATGAGTTGCATCACGGTATGTTTGGTCTAATGCTGGAGTAGATGTTTCTAGTATTATATCTAAAGATCATAAATTTTGATCCCAATGTCAAAATGTAATCTGAGTTTATGAGCCTCTAGTGAGAGTACTGCGTTTGGCTAATAGTGATGAGAAGGCAACATTGAGTTATTTTTATGATGTCATAGAGAGAGTGAAGGAAGCAATCAAGACGAATATGAAAAATAGGCCTTCTTTATATACACCTTATCTTGCAGCTATCAATAAAAGATAAAAAAGACAACTTTACTCTTTGTTGTTCATAGTTGGGGCATTTTCGAATCTTAGTGTCTATTTTAAACCAAAATTTACAATGAAAGTTAAAGTTGATAAGGGAATGCTATTAACAATCACAACAATTATTAGATAATAAGATTCCCTTTGCTCATAAATGGAAGTATACAAGAATGCATATGGTAATTTTAGAATGCCCATTGTAATTTGTCAAAGAGAAACTTAATTTAGACATAAATTTTTTTCACTCTTGTTATTTATTTGAAATTAATCATCACTTTATTTATGTATAAGGGTATTTTTATTTTCCTATGGTTGTTTGGTGAGACCAATTCAAAAGTAGTGTTCCCAAACTACAAAGGTTTATAATTTGAATTTTGAATCGATGTGTGACTACAATGGGGTTAGAAACAAATTGGAGAACATTTGAATTCATTTATTCTAAGAAAAGGAATATAGTGGAACCAAAATAATTGAACGATTTGATATTTGTTCGATATAACTTAAAGCTTTTTAAAAAGTATGTTATTATCATTAATAAGTTGAATATAATTTTTTAATTATTTTATTTTATTTATTTACTAGGACTTTTAATAGCGTAACTAGTTCTATAGATCCAATTTATTTTGACCATATTAATCTTTTACCATATTAAATTTTTGGGAACTAAGTTTAATAGATGAAAATGACTTAGAAGAAAATATTAGATAAGAAAGTATTGGCATGTCATTTAGTGCAACAAACTTGAATGATTGTGATGATAAGACTTCTCTTAATGATGATGATTTTTTTACTAAATAAAATTTGAGATCAATACGATTTAAGTGGATATTCGATTAAATGAAGTTCTAAATTTTTATTTATCTTTTCTTTTAATTTCACTTATATTTGATGTATATGTTAAATTATACATGCATAATATAAATATATAATTTTTAACTGTGTGTATTTTTGTTTCAAATTTCACTTCTACACTTGGCTATATTCCTTAACATGAACTCTTGTCGTAAATTGTACTGTTTATGGAGTCGTGGATTCATAGTATTCTTACTAGATGTGTTGATGCAATTATTCTGTATTATATGATGTAAATTGTAACATTTTAAGTATTATGCATTATTTTTAGTTTCATATTTCTATGATAGTTAAGTAATCTTTTTCTTACATTAATTGTGGTTCTTGTTTATATGCGAAATATATAAAAATATTATTAATAGAAATAAAGAGATAGTTGTTATTTCAATTTTATATTATTATGATATTTTTAGACAAAGTTGATATAAAATTAAAAATTATATAACACAATATATTGAGATATTATTTTGCAATTTTGAAAAATTCAAAGACTAGTTTTTAATTTTTAAAATTACCTAAAATAATACTCGATATGGACTACTACCGATACTGTAAACATATTAGAACTAAATTCAATACCGATATCAATATGATATTCATACGATTGCTCAAAAGAATCAAAACATGTCCCTGTCTATGCCCTTACTAGGCACTATCATTTCAGATAGGATACACTATCCAAAGGAAAACCTATCGAACATTGCCATGCCTGTATGTCTAAGTTCTAAGCTAATGTGTCCTTCTAGTTTTTTTTTTTTTTTTTTGCATTCCTTACTAATGTTGGCTTTAAACTCGAACAAAGATGCAAGTTGCAGAAAATGTTGCCAATGTATTCATAGTTAGTAATTAAATTCTCTCCCTCTGGTAGGAGTAATGAACATAATTTGATCTTTCGATAAAAAGTTCCACAACTACTACTTATTGTTACTACCAGTTTAGGACTATCATTTTAGTAGCATACTAATCCGAATGGAAGCTAATAATCTAAAAATTAAGTAGCAAATAAATGGGAAAAAGGATGGAAAATCAAATTAACCCAAAGAATTGGCTAGTTACTCCCCACATTCACCTAAGCAGCTCTACAGTTTCATTATAGGATTATATTTGATATATTACCTAACCTATTCATCTTCACTCCTATATCTTGGATTTAGAAATTTTATTCTATGACAACACTTTTGCTCCCAACTTAATTGAATTATTTATAGAAGAAAGAAATCATTGGTTATGATAAGGTTGTTTTAGTGCTTAAGACTCCCAGTTTTGCAAGGGTTGGGGGAGAGTCTTAAATCATTGGTTATAATACAATTCTTGAAATATACCAAACCCTAGGAAAACCCATCTTGTTTTGATGATAAATGCAGCATTAACTAGTATATAGGGTAAGAGATAAATTGAGTCTTTCTAAGTTTTATATATCTCATTTTTCTCATTCGGAGAGCTTTTCCTAACTCCTCAATAAACAATTGATGGATGTTCTTTAAATTTGAGTTTTTGATTAATGTCAATAAATATCCTATAGAAATTTCAATATAGATCATGTTTTTTGTTCTTGTTTATTAATCTAATATTAAGACTTGGAACCTAGTTCAATCTATATGAAGAAAGAGGTTAGTGTCAAGTGAATTGTGTTATAAAATTATTTTTGAATAATTATTTCTTTTTTACTTACATCATGTGATCGATAATTTGATTCAAAATTGAATTAATTTATTGTATATAATAAATTCTTCTTCCTTATCATTATTATTCAGGCTAAACTATTTAATTATTTAGAGCACAAATTCACATCGTAATGTTTATAAAATCGTAAACTTTGTCCTTTAAAATTTAACTCCATTAAAATTTTATTAAAATGACATCATGTCATTAGTAATTGAGGACAAGTGATGTAAAAGGTGATGTTAATAGGAATTTAATTTATTAATATTAATTACTCAAAAAATTACAAATTATTTTTGGAATATATGAATCATTGATTAACCAAAAACAAACTCAACTGATATGCTCATATTTTCATATATCTTTACGACTTAAATCAGAGTCATTTATATTAATTTTATGTTCATCTATAGTTGGTTTATCATGTTTTAGCATTATTGGAGATTCATTGATGTAAAATACAAAAACGAAACAAATAGACTCGAATTGCACTATTTTTGAGTTTTTGACATACTTGATCTTTAGTCATTGTGGGATTTTTACCTCGAGAATTAGTTTAGCCAAAAATTATAAAATTTCATACTCAAACTTTTGACTCATTGACGAATTTGTTGGGACTAATTGCAGATTATTCTGAGCTAGAATTCAAGAGAAATAAATTCCCGAAATTTGCGTCAGATTTTAGATCGCTAGAATGACCTTTCAACGATGTTTTGATCACAACTTTTAACTCATATTGTAGATAAATCAAAGACAAAAATACTGATAAAATTTGAGCTCCTAAATCTTCACTGTTTATGTTTTATGCAATGTCAAAATTGACCTTGAAATATCTCATTCTCCACTCCACTCCAAAAGCAGCCTCCACTCAAATACAAGCCTTTATTCATGCCACTCACAACCAAAGCAGCCTCCATCCAGCCCAAGCTACACATGAAGACAAACCTAACCTCCATCTAGTTGTTTCCATTTTCCATAAACTGCAGCAGTCTCCATCCTTCCACCGCTTACGCACAACACAACAAAAAAAGCCTCCATTTGACTACATCAAAATCAAGCCACCCCCATCCCAATTTTTCGATACATCTTCCACTCTCCACACACATGTATGCAGTAGGTGGTGTGATACCAAGTAGCTGGAGAGTTCTACTCCATTAACCACTGAACGTACAGCCATAATTCACACTACACAAAAACTGGAAAAATACTCTCCACTCATGTTGAAGCAGCTGGTTGCAAGATGACATGAGTAGCTATGGCAAGAGGTGAACAACAAATAAGTAGGTGGAGAGAGAAGAGGATGAAGACAACTATTGAAGCAAGATGATTACATATTAGCTAGTGAAAAACGTTAGTTGGTGGAGAAAGAAAAGGTTGGAGAGCAACAATCAAAGCTGCTAGAGATTAAAAATGTGAGCTGGTGGAGAATAAAAAATGTTGAGCTGGTGGAGATGATAAAAACATTGGCAGCTGATGGAGAGAACGTGAAGCAGCTGGTGGCAGTGGAGATAAAACGTGAACAGTAGCTGTTTCATGGGAGTTTCATCATAGCTAGGGTTGAATAAAGAAGAGAAAAAGAAACAAACATGAGCATGAAATAGAGGGTTGGAAATAGCGTGAAAGCTGAAAAAGAAAGGAAGAAAGTGAGTGAAAAAAGAAGGGAACACCATAGCTGCATGGGAGTTGCGAGAAAAAGAAGAAGCTAGGCATGAATAGTAAGGTTACGTGAACAGTACTAGTAGACAAAAACTGCCTTATTAAATCGTCACATCAGTTACAGTGGCAAGGGGGAAGGAGAGAAAATACAGCAGTGAAAAAAAGGGTGTTTATTTTTATTTTTGTTCTCATTTATTTTAATTGGGTGGATTTAATCAATTCAAACATATGTTATGACCATGATTTATGTTACATTGATGAATGTGTAAGTAAGTTTTTCTCTTCGGTTAAGGTTAAGATTGATATTGGATTAGGATAATATTTTTGGTATTGATTTTTGCTTGATTGAATACATATTTAGTCCTAATTTATCTTGATCACCTAGATTAAGACTTTAGATGATTGAATGCCATAACCAATGGGATTTAATTTATCGAAAAATTAATCAAGCGACATACTTGAGACTAAAGTATAGACCAACCTTAGGATCTTGTGTGAGGATACCTAAGTGTTGGATTGCCTATGGCCCATGTATTCATGATACACAGCGGAATAGGCCATATTATACAACAAAAGTATATCCGAAAACACACAACAAGTACAGATTTACCTCTTGACGCGGATTGCTGCGATGCGCGAACGTCCTCTACCAGTATCCACACAAGGATGAACGATCCGGGCAGCGGATAATGTGTGCTAGCACGTTCCAAAACACCTTTTGAACCCCACATAATTTTTCTCTCGAAAAATGAGCGGCTGGTGGCTAGGGTTTTCGTCTCCCATCTAATAAGACATAGGTTCTCTATTTATTAAGAAACCCTAATCCTTATTCCTATTATGAATAAGAATATCATAATCCTAAATCCATTAGGATTATGAAAGCCCAATAAGTTTTGGCCCATATTATATCTTATAT
>JANZXR010025718.1:0-42808 GCA_027575705.1 Erythroxylum echinodendron
CTTTAATATAGTCTAAGTTTCTGGTTTCATTGTTTCTTGGGTGTAGGTTCTTTATACCAAGGTTCTTGTCTTTTTAGGTCCATCAAAACCAGATTTTTGTTTAGGTTTCTTAGGATCATATAATCAGATTCTTGTGGGTTTTCTAGGGTTCATCTCTATTGGGTTCACATCACATCTCCTTCTCTTATCCTTATTTGGTGATATCCACTTCGAAGATCAATCTTGCAAAAAATGTTGGACCCATGCAACTCATCTAGTTTTTTTTTAGTACGGAGGAATTCGTAGTTGCTATCCTTTGGATACATACTAGGTAAACCTTCAGATTGACACAATAGTTTGCAAATCATGCCAACTGGGTACTTCGTACTAGGTATGTCCTATACGACAAGCTCGCTCGAGAGAGTAAAAGTAGGAGATTCGAACACAGGACCTTTTAACCCTATGCCTCCCACTCCACCAAATCTACCACTCCCTAGGGGGCTCATCAAGCATATCATCAAGCCTAGGTATGAGATACCTATACTTGATGGTAATATTATTTAAAGATGGCCTATCAATACACGTCTGATAACTCCCATCTTTCTTTGGTACTAACAAAGCAGTAATTGAACAAGGACTCGTACTCTCCCTCATAAATCCTCCTGAATCAATTCATCCACTTATTTTTGCAACTCCATAGACTCCTCCTAATTTCATCTATATGCTGGTTTCTTTGGTAGCGGTGCTCCCAATAACAAATCTATATGGTGCTCAATATCCCTCAATGGTTGTAATCTGGGTGATCAGGAAAAACATCTTGGAATTTATGGAGTAATGGTTTCACTAATGGATGGGGTTCACTCTCCATGACTTCTCTCCTCCTGGCTATGAGTAATGCTAGGATGAGTCGGAGTTTGTTGATGGCTTTTTCCACTTGGTTGGCATTTAGGAAAAGGTTCTTTTGGTTGGTTTCAAGTTTAATTGATGGTTACGGTTGAAGTGTTCGGTTAGGTGAGAAAGGACTAAAGTGATGGTTTTCTTATTGAACTTGAAGGTTTAGGTTTTCGTTCTCCCATCATGAATAACCTCCCTATCACACTGCCACGGTCTCCCCAACAACAAGTTGCATGCATCCATGGCATCACATCACATAACACTTTTTAACATAACTATTGCCTATGGAGAAAGGCACCACCACTTGTTTAATGACCTGTATTGTACTCCCATTACTTAACCATTGTAGTTTATAAGGATGAAAATGGATAAGGGTAGGAAGATTTAATTTCTCCATAAGAGTGCTAGAAGCAACATTAGTACAGCTCCTACTATCTACAATAACTGAGCACACCTTTCCTTTTATGGTACATTGAGTTTGGAATATGTTCTTTCGTTGTTTTTCATATGAATAAATTTGTGCATGCAATCCTCTCTTCAAAATTAAGACTTCTCCAACATCAACTTCTTCAATTATCTCCTCATCACTCTCATTTTCCTCGTTATCACTTGCTTCCTCTCGGATAGCCTCTTCAATTTCTTCAATTTCCTTAGCTGTCATTACTCTCTTGTTAGGACAATTGGCTTGGAAGTGACAATAAACATGCCATTTGAAACACTTTTTTATCTTCTCGGTTGCCTTCTTGATTCACAAACCATGGCTTCCCCTTAGGAGAATCATTCACCTTTTCCTTAGCTTTGTCTTTGTTGGAAACATAAGCTTGGAATAAGATGAGAAACCCATGTAGTTACGGCTTCCCTTGTAATAAGTCTTAAGAGTTGAAAGTCTTAGGCTTCGTAATTGCTTCTCCACTTTGTTGGCTGGCTTACATCTCTAAGGCTATGTTTGGTTGTACGTAAGGTTTTTAATGAAATAGAATGGAGTGGAGTAGAATGGAATGGTTTATAATGAAATTGAAATAAATAGATGTAACATTAAAAATTTGTTGTTTGAGAGGGATAGAAGGGTTCAAAAAGTGATATAGTGAAATGTTGTTTGGAAGAAGGGTTTACAATATAATATAGTGAAAAGTTGTTTATCATTTTATATTCCATCTTAAATCCCCCAAATTAGAGGTTTTTCATTTTTACTGTTTAGGATAGAATGGGGTATAATATGAAAACCCTCCTCTTCTATCTTATTCCATTATATTCTATTATAAATCCTCCTCCCAAACAATGGAATAATATTGCATTTCATTAATAAACCCCCAACCAAACATAACCTAAAGTAACTATAAGGTTGTAGTTCCACCTTTTGAGCAATTTCCTTTTGTAATCTACCTAAAAGCCATGCAATAGTTTGTTCTTCCTCTTTGGGAATATCACTTCTCATCATAAGGCCTTCAAACTCTCTTATATACTCTTCCATTTTCTTGTCCCCTTGCTTAAGATGGTGCAATTTTATGTAGAGGTCTTGTCTATAATCTTCAGGCTAGAATCTCTTCTTTATCACCCTTTTCAATTTATCCTAAGATCTCACTCTTGCCTTTCCTTCTCTCTCTCTCTTCTTCCTAACATTTTCCCACCACAAGGAAGCATAACATTTGAACTTGAAAATGGCTATCTTGCATTTCTTATCTTTCGAATAGCCTTTGAACTTAAATACGCTTAAAATCTCACTCAACCAATCAATAAAACTATTCGGATCCAAACTACCGTCAAACTTTGGCAAATCTACTTTTAGTACCCTATCATCATTATCATCTCTTCTCCTCATTCTCACTTGGAGACCTAATTCATTTTGAGTCACTAGAAAGACTAGTGTTATCTTCAATAAAATGGGTCCGAGGTGGTTGATGTCTTCTACGAGGGGTGATCTTCTTAGAGGTGATCCAAGTTTATGACGAAGTGTTTTTGGGTCTTAGTTGGTTGGTGTTTCTGGCTGGTTTTGTGTTATGGGTATAAGAGGGGTTAATCGATTCATGAAAATTCAGGCAAGTTGATCCATTTGTTCCCTAAGTCGCCTAATGTCCCCTTGTGTTTTAATGATGGAAAATTCCTATGGAGGGTTAGGAAAGATGAACAAATCTTATTGGACATAATGAGGGATGAATTTTAGGAAGCTTTGAAAAAATTTCGGCTATTGTGAACAGTAAATCCAAAGGTGAATACTAACTTTTCGAACTTGGAACAACGTTGTTTAGGTTGGTAAGAGTTTAGTTGGTGTTTATGGTTTAAATGGGACTAGTTTAGTTGGCTTTGGATGAGGTGTAAAGGTGGTTAGATAGCGATGGTATTGATGTGAGTTGGAATAAAGTCAAGGAAAGAGAAATTCTTGAATTTGAAGCTTAAGGCATCAGGCCTCCAATTCTAATTACTTAATTGTAAAATTCCAGCCACCATTTCACACATTTTCACTTAACAATCAAAGTTCTGATACCAAAATGGTATGAAACAAAATAAACTTCTTCGAGATTTAGTCATACCATCCCTTAAGCCACTTAAAACAACTAGAAAACAACTTCAAAGCCCACCAAATCAGTATGAGTTGATTTTGGTAACTATTCAAATTTGAGTGTGAGTTGAAATTGGAGTAGTTCTAGTTCAAAAAAGAGGCATATTGAATTCTTTAGAGAGAAAGTCTGGTTTAAGGTTGAATTACTCGACATAAGATAGTTTTGTGCAATTATTCAAGCTACAGCATTGAATTCATTACTTGTGCCCAAAGCTATTTGTGTTGCATTCAGATCATGAAACATTGAAACATTTGCATAGGCAACGTAAATTTCTACGAGACATGAAAAATGGATAGGTTTTTACAAATTTTCACTTTTTCATCCAAATATAAGGATGGAAAGTTGAATATTGTAACTAATGCACTTTTGCGATGATATTTAGCAATAATAGTACTTAATGCAGAACTTTTAGAATTTGAACAAATCTAAGTGCTTTACAAAGAGGATGAAGAATTTGTTGTATTGATTGAAGAGAAGAAGGGGTTTTTAGTCATTATTCACTACAAGATGGTTCTTTTTTTGGAGGGAATAATTTTTCCATTCCTAAGAGTTCAATTCGAGACCTTCTTGTGCAAGAGGTCCATAGTGGTGGTATTGCTTGTTAGAGTAGTGCTCTAAAGGCAATCACCTTTATCACTTCTGTTCAAATTTTATATTGATTAATAAAGTAGAAGGCAATTTTCATTAATTTGATGTTCGTTTATATATGAACTAATGTCGATCTTAAATCGAATTAATAAGTCCATGATACAAAACATAGCATGAAGACATCATAATGAGATCATGATAATGAGATTCCTATAATGTGTAATTATGTTAGTATCTAAATAGTCCCTAATAAGACAGGAAATTGTTAATCCAGATAGACTAGCACATGTTATACTCCTTGATTTGATCAAGCAGTGAATCTCACAAACTGTAAGCATGAGATATTTAGAGTTAACATGTGAATGCTTACTAAGAGTAATAAGTACATCGGATGACCTGCTATGAAATTATCATATAGATAATCTATCAAATGTCAATGATTAATATCATCATAGCAACAGTGCAAATATTCTTTGACTTGAGATACTCAAGGATATCTTAGATACTAATCCTATGCTTTGATATCATTCCTTGTTGCCTTAAGATGAGGTTGCTTATAAGGGGTGATTGGGTACAACTATTGGTATTTGAAGGTAATTGGGTAGCCAATAAAGGAATTTCCACTCCTAATATAAGGATATGATACCTATGGCCTCTTGTCCGGTCATTACTCAGGAGTCTCTCGCCAGAGCAGTTATGTGTTTTGAAGAGAGTCTTCACTGACACATAGAGTAATAAGAACTAACATCACTTTGACTAGATGTGACGTAGTCAATCTAGTGAGAGTTGACACATAGCCTATATTCCAATCCAAATGGGGTATACAATGGTGAAAGGACGAATTCTATGGTAATTGTCTATGGAAAGGTTCATAAGTCAGAGAATTAACTATCAAAGAGTTCGTTAATCCACTAATATTCTAGTAAATTGGCATTATGAAACCTTTCATGATTTGCTTGAATTAAGAGTTAAGTCAAGTGGTATGAAACCATCCATGATTTGCTAGGCTTAAGAGTTAATTTAGGTGCCCAAAATAATCGAGAACCTAAGGACCACAAGCATAAAAGATCGAATGAAAAATAAAGTGTGTATGGTTGCTTTTAAGTAGGCCATGATTGTGGCTCGTAGGCCACAATCGTGATTGAAAGCAAGGTTGTCAATTAAGTAGGCCACGATTGTAACTAAAAGCTCGACATACTCACTTATGTATGAGGATCTAACAAGTCTAATAAGTTCTTACACACTCAAGTAAGAGAATAAGGGGTCTAGGAGTGTTCTAGAAAGAGAACTGGTCTTGAGTATTCTTCATGTAATTTGTGAGATTGTTGTATAAATCTAATTGCAAGCAAGCTATTCTTGATCTATCTCTCCATTTGAATATCTACTTGAACTCATCAAGTTTGTTGTTCTAGCCACCCTTACACACTGCTTCTTCTTCCTCTTTGAGTGCTCTTAGATGATTAAGGAAGGTTTTGGTATTTACTATAACTCAAACAAGGAGAAAAATCAAGAAAGGAGGAGAACAAAAGGTACAAGTGTTTAAATTTCATATTCTTATGATTTGTCTATGCATGCATGTGTGTTTTTAGATTTTGAGGGTTATCATGTGATCGAAATTTAGATTATGACACTTCGATGCATTGTCATTCATATGATGCATGAATTCATGACATCCTAACATTGCTAGACATTTTGGAGTTGATAAGACTTATGAAATACTCCATAAATAATTCTTCCAACTGAAGATAATGAAAGACGTACAAAGTATCATGTGAAGATGTGCGACATGTCAAAAAAGGAAGAGCCATTTTTAGAAAGTATTGTAGGTAACTTTTCAATTTTTATATTAACCTTGGGATTGAGTTGGTATGGATTTTCATTCTAGAATTACCTTATGGTTATTTCAATCATTTTTCAAAGATTAACCACTTTATTCTATGTCACAAGATTGACGAAGCATCTCATTTTACAAATTTGTAATTTAAAGAGATTGTTCGTTTATATGGTGTTTCAAAGAGCATTGTTTCAAATTGATATGTGAAATTCCTGAGCTAATTTTGGAAGACATTATGGCGTCTCTTGGATACTAAGCTGTTTTTTAGTACTTTGCACCATCCTTAAATAGATGGGAAAATTGAAGTCACTAATCGAACATTGGGTTTTTTTTATTTCATGGCTTAGTAAGATTTATAGAAGCTTTGAATGGGAATGTTAAAGACATATGGGCTAAGTGAACTCCTCATGGTTGTTTAAACATTAAGAATGACATGAGCATTAGCCAAGCAGCCACTAATGTTAATAAAATAAAAGATCTAGTTGTTGAAGACATTTAAAACATTGAAGATTAAGTGGCTTGTGATGTCCCTGTAAATAGAGATCTAGGAACCCACAAAAAAGTTTTTGAAAGAAATTTCCAGGAAAGCTAAATCAGTTTTGTTTTCAAGAAAAACCTTAACCAATGTTTTAGAGAAAAATGAATCAAAGTTATATAAAAGAGGGTATTAACACCACACTCTAGAAAAGAAGAGATTGAGAGTGATAAGTTAGATGTGACAATCAATCTTCTAGCAGTAATTTATTCCTAAAAATAAGGAAATCTCTAAGATTTAGGAAAGTCTTTTCAAAACTAATTGTTAAAGTAAATATAGACAGTGCACTTTTAGGCACGCCCAAATCAACTAACGATCTCCTGAAATCATTAAAATAACATACAAGTAATCAGCCAAATAAACAACTAATTAGGCCTATTTAATGCTTTAATTAAGGTGAAAGGGTTGATTGATCTCTCTAAGCCCAAATCATCTGTACTGTTGTATGTTTAGTCCAAGCATCTTCAATCAGTCCATTAAGAGATTCCTTCATCCTTTTGGCTTTATCCTGAGCTATTGGACCTCCACCATTGTGTAATGGATAATTGAAATATGTTGAAGACACTATCCTTTTCATGACCTAGCAAGGTTTCCATCATCCTCCCACTCCTTAAAAGGATTCCTCCTTGACTCTTCATCACCTACATCAAACGGAGAGAGAACATTAAATGTAACATTAACATTATACTCACCTAGTAGATCCAGCTTGCATGCATTGCCATTGATATCTGCAATGACTTGGAATGGTTCATCTCCTCTTGGATGTGGCTTAGAACGATGTTTTGCTGGAAATCCCTCATTCCTCAAATGAACCCAAACCCATTCTCCTAGTTCAAAGATCACTTTCTTACACCCTTTGTTGGCTTGAGAAGCATATTGTTCTGTGCTCTTCTTAATCTGATGTCTAATCTTTTATCAGGTTGTTTCACCAATTCAGCCTTACTTGTGCCATCTAAACTAGCTCGCTCATCAATTAGTAAAGGTGTTAAATCAATTGTAGTCAAGGGATTAAACCCATGACAACTTTAAAAGGTGAAAAGTCTAAAGTAGAATGGATAGAACGATTATAAGCAAATTAAACATATGGCAAACAATCTTCCTAATTCTTCAAATTCTTTTGAATGATAGCATGAAATAACGTAAACAAAGTTGGATTAACAAACTCAATTTACCAGATAGTTTGTGGATGGAAAGTTGTAGAAAAATTAGCTTAATACCTAGCTTACCCCATAATGTCTTCCAAAAGTAACATAAAAACTTGGCATCTCAACAAAAAACAATGCTCTTTGGTACTCCATGAAGTCTTACTATCTCATGAAAGAATAAGTCTACAATGTGAATAGCATCATCTGTTTTATGGCATAAATTGAAATGAGCCATCTTAGAAAACCTATCTACAACAAAAAAAACTGAATCATTACCTCTTTTTGACTTAGGTAAACCTAATACAAAGTTCATGGAAATATCTACCTATGGTGCACTTGGTATTGGCAAAGGATTATACAATTGATGAGGCAAAGATCTAAATTTGGCCTATTTTCAAGTTATAAATTTCTCACAAATTACATCAAGTTTCATATGTAGCCAAAAGAAATGCTCAAAAAGTATATCTAAAGTTTTCCAAACAACAAAATGTCCCATTAGGCCACCTTTATGAGACTCACGAACTAATAACTCCCTTAGAGAACAAATAGGAACACACAATTTGTTTTTATGAAATAAAAGAAACTTCATGCCTATAAAATTTTCAAAGCATGTTCATAAGCTTTAAACACTTTACAAAAAACAAGATCATAAAAATACAAATCCTTAATGTACTCAAAGCCTAACAATTTAGCATCTTACATAGAGAGTAAGGTATAATTGCGAGATAAAGCATCTGCAACTACATTTTCCTTACCTTGTTTGTACTTGATCACATAAGGAAAAGATTCAATGAACTCCACCCATTTTGCATGGGATTTGTTCAAATTACCTTGGCCATTCAAATGCTTCAAGGACTTATGATCAGTATGAATGACAAACTCCTTAGGCCACATGATATGAACCCTATAAATCAAGATCTAGGAACCCACAAACAAGTTGTTGAAGGGGATTTCTAGAAAAGCTAAATCAGTTTTGCTTTCAAGAAAAACTTTGATCCGTGTTTAAAGAAACATGAACCAAAGTCATAAGAAGGATATTGATGCCACATTTTAGGAAAAGAAGAGATTGAGAGTGATAAGTTAGATGAACGCCACAAGCCTTGATAAGTTCCAAGTTCAATAAAGAACCGACAAAGTGAATAACCTCAACAAAAACATAAAACAAATTCCAATCTAAATTCTTGTACAAAGATGACGATTATAGGATAAAGAAAAGCCTCATATATCTTCTACCAATGATTTATTCCTAAAAATAAAAAAATTCCTAAGATTTAGGAAAACCTTTACAAAACTAATTGCTAAAGCTAAATATAAAAAAAAGGACTTTTAGGCACACCCAAATCAGCTAAAGATCTCCTGAAATCACCAAAATATTATAATCTTCTAATTAGGCCAAATCAACAACTAATTAGGCCTACTTAATGGATGAATTAAGGTGACAGGGTTGATTGGTCTCTCCAAATCCAAATCAGCTCCTATTATTGCTTGGTTAGCCCAAATATCTTCAATTAGTCCATTAAGGGCTTCCTTCATCCTTTTAGCTTCAGCCCTAGTTATTGGACCTCCACCGATGTGTAATGGAACCTCGAACTATGTTGTACTAGATTGTACCATCCTTTGCATGTCAGTTTTCATCGTTCCCCCTCTCCTCAGAAGGATTCATCCTCAAATCATCTTCACCTACATCAAATGAAGAGAGATCATAAACATTAAATGTAGCACTAATATTATACTCAACTAGTAGATCCAGTTTGTATGCATTCTCATTGATATGCACAATGACTTGGAATCGTCCATCTCCGCATAGATGTAGCTTAGAACATGTTTTGCTCGAAATCACTTCTTCCTCAAATGAATCCACACCCAATCTCCTAGTTCAAAGATCACTTTCTTACGCCCTTTTTTGGCTTGAGAAGCATATTGTTCCATCCTCTTTTTTATTTGATGTCTGACCTTTTCATGCAATTACTTTACCAATTCAGCCTTCCTTGTGCAATCTAAACTAGCACGCTCATCAATTGGTAAAGGTGTTAAATCTATTAGAGTTAAGGGATTAAACCTATATATAACTTCAAAAGGTGAAAATTTTGTAGTAGAAAAGACAAGATAATTATAAAAACTCAACATGTGGCAAACAATCTTCTCAATTCTTCAAATTCTTTTGAATGATAAACAAAATAACATAAACAAAGTTCGATTAAATGCCTTAATTTTCCCATTAGTTTGTGGATGGCAAGTTTCAGAAGACATTAGCTTAGTACCTAGTTTATCCCATAATGTCTTCCAAAGTAACTTAGGAACTTGGCATCTCAATCAGAAACAATGCTCTTTGGCACTCCATGAAGTTGTACTATCTCACGAAAGAATAGGTCTGCATTGTGAATAACAT
Source organism: Erythroxylum echinodendron (assembly GCA_027575705.1). Lineage (NCBI taxonomy): Eukaryota > Viridiplantae > Streptophyta > Magnoliopsida > Malpighiales > Erythroxylaceae > Erythroxylum > Erythroxylum echinodendron. The sequence continues at coordinate 9,923 of JANZXR010025718.1, forward strand.
CTTCTATTTTATGGCATGAAATGAAATGAGCCATCTTAGAAAACCTGTTCACAATAACAAAAATTGAATTATGACCTCTTTTTGACCTAGGTAAACCTAAGATAAAGTTAATGGAAATATCTACCTATGGTGCACTTGGTATTAGCAAAGGATTATATAATCCATAAGGGAAAGATCTAAATTTGGCCTATTTACAAGTTATCAATTTCTCTCGATTCTTTCTACATCACGTTTCATATGTGGCCAAAAGAAATGCTCAACAAGTTTATCTAAAGTTTTCTGAACACGAAAATGTCCCATTAGGCCACCTCCATAAGACTCATGAACCAATAACTCTCTAAGAGATCAATTTTGCACATATAATCTATTTTCAAAAAATAAAAAACCTTTATGCCTATAAAATTTGCCAAAGGCAGCATATTCACAAGCTTCAAACATTACCAAAATCAATATCAAAAGAATATAAATACTTAATGTACTCAAAGCCTAACAATTTATTATCCAGCATAGAGATTAAGGTATACCTGCAAGACAAAGCATCTACAACCATATTTTCTTTACCTTGTTCGTACTTGATTATATAAGGAAAAGATTCAATGAACTCCACCCATTTTGCATAGTGTTTGTTCAACTTAACTTGGCCCATCAAATGTTTCAAGGACTCATCATTAGTTTGAATTACAAACTCCTTGGGCCATAAGTAATGTTGCCATACCTCTAATACCCTCACTAAAGCATACATCCCCTTTTTGTAAGTTGCGCAGTTCAAGGCTGCCGAACTTAATTTTTCACTAAAATAAGGGAGGGGTTGGTTTTCTTGCACCAAAACAGCCCCAGTACCTATACTTGAAGCATCACACTCAACTGCAAAAGTTTTAGCAAAATGAAGTAGAGCAAGTAACGGTTTTGAACTCAACTTTTCTTTAATCAAACTAAATGCTGATTCTTGTTCACTACCCCACTTAAATCCAAGGTTCTTTTTAACAAGTTCAGTTAATAGTGTAGCAATGGTGTTAAAATCTTTAATAAACCTCCTATAAAAGTAGCCAAAACCATGAATGCTCGCACCTCAATTATAGATTTAGGTGTAGGCCACTCACAAATAGCCTTAACCTTTTCTTCATCAACCTCTATTCCCTTAGCACTAACAACATATCTAAGAAACACAATATGAATAGTGTGCAAAACGAACATTTTTTGCTGTTTGCATACAACTCATCACATAAAACACTTAACTTTTTGCAAATGCTTAATATGCTTATATAAGTTCTTGCTGTAAATTAGAATATCATCAAAGTATACGACAATAAACTTATCAATAAAAGTAGGTAATTTTGTTGCTAGCTGTAAAATTAACACAATTCTCTAAGTTCCATCTTTCATAGGCATAAGTAGAATAGGAACTATACATGGACTCAAACTTTCTCTCGCATACCCTTTAGCCAGCAACTCCTCAACTTGCCTTTAAAGTTCCTTTATCTCCTTGAGATTGCTCCTATAGGCTAGTTGGTTAGGAATTGATGCACTAGGAACGAAATCAATTTGATTTTCTATTCCCCTAAGTGTTGGTAAAACATTAGGAGCTTCCTTAAGAAAGACATCAGCGAATTCTCACAAAAAGCAAGGATAGATTAAGATCGTTAGTATTAAAATAAGCCTCTTTATATAAAAGGACAATCATTGGCTATTTTGAACAAAAAGCTCTCTTAACCTCACTTTATTTTGCATAAAAACTTGCTTTTTTCCTCTTTTGCTCTTGAGGCTTTTTCTTTTCTTCTTTTTTGTGATTATTTCCCCTTTCATATTCAATCTCACGATTTCTTTTTTTACGTTCAGCTCATTCTTTCTTTTCTCACACTCATTTTTTATCCTCACTTGATCTTCATATACTTGCTGAGGTGTTAATGGTACAAGAGTTATAGGTTTCCCATGCATTACAAAAGTGTATTTATTCTTGAATCCATTATGCATAACTCCCCTATCAAATTGCATGGTCGAATGACTAGCATGCATAGGTATAACATCACAAAGCACCTCATCATGACCTACCAAAGGAAAATGACACCCAACACTTGTTTATTAACCTTGACTTCCCCACACTCATTCAACCATTGAAGTTTATAAGGTCTAGGATGCTTAGTAGTAGGTAGGTCTAATTTTTCACCCAAAAGATTGCATGCTACATTAGCACAACTTCTCCCATCTATAATCATGATACATACCTTGTCCTTGATGTGACAACATGTGTGGAAGATGTTGTCTTGTTGCACTTCATCGTCTTCCTCACTTGCACATTCAAAGTTCTCTTAGTGATGAGGGTTTCACCAGCAACTAGATACACTTCATCACTCCCCTTTTATTGTGGCGTGTAATCATCCTTAGATTCACCTTCGGTCTCAACATCACTATCTCTCCTCAAAATCATCATTTGCTTATTCGGTCACTAGGATGCAATGTCCCTAAACCAAACTCTTAAAACATTTAATATCTTTGTTTCTAGATATTTGGGAGTTAGACTTAACTTTATCTAGGCTAATACCAGCATCCTTACTTTTAAATGATTCAAACTTGCTCTTAAGATCAACCATATCATCCTTCTTACTCCAATTTAATTTCCAAGAGGAAGAACTCAATTTTTTCCCAAACCACATCAATCGTTGTTCTTTGAATTGCCTTTCAATATTTATGGCCATGTGCACCATATCCTCTAGCTCCACATAATGTTGCATCTCTACCACATAATCCATGCAAAACCCATGCCATGGTTGCCTCTCGTTTCTCCTCCACATTAAGCTTAATCATGGCTATCTCCATCTCTTTGTGATACTCCTTCACACTCTTAGATCCTTGGGTTAGGCCTTGTAAGTGCTGGTACAAGTCCCTGTAGTAATGAGATTGAATTAATCTTCTCCTCATAATAGCCCTCATCTCCTCCAAAGTTTCAATTGGCCTCTCATGATTTCGTCTCCTAGTCAAAGCAAGTTGAACCCACCAAACAATAGCATAGTCAGTAAACTCAACATCAGCAAGTTTTACCTTTTTCATTTGAAAGTAGTGACAATCAGAGACCAACTCCACTTTCTTCTCCCACTACAAGTATGCATTAGGATCATTCTTGCCCGTAAATGATAGAATCTTAATTTTTATGTTTCCCAAGTTTTGATCACAATGATCTATCCTTTTCCCCCCTTCGACTACCTCTATCTTGATAAATTCTATTATTGTCCTCTCTGACATTAAAATCATCACTATCATCTTCCTCCTCGTGTTCAACATAGTATTCGCCTTTCTTGGCTATGCACAATTGGAACTTCAAGAGCATGACTCCTTTGCAAAGCAGCAATGGCAGCATCTTGTTTTTCCATCTTGTTAAAGATTTCACTAAATCTAATCTCCATGTGCTCAAAGTGTTGACGAAAAGTTTGTTGTTCGAATATCTCTCCTATCCTTTCTTCTTCAGCCATTATAGCAATTTGACAAAGAATGAATTTGCAAAGAAAGAATCCTCACGAGTGTTTTGCTCAATAAGTGTTTCACTCCTTTCTTTTAACTAGAATGTAATCACTCTTGTCGTTCATCACTCGATTCACTTAATTTAGTTCTTTAAGGAACTAAAGAAACTCTAATCAAAAGTTAGTACCTTGTAATGCACACCCAACGTATCCAAAGAATGCAATCAGATTAAGGAACAAAGAAAATAGGACGAGGATAAGAGGTTAAATAATAAAACTGGACAAGATAGGAAAGAAAAGAAGATGAATCAAAGAAAAAGATACTAATTTCAAATTTCAAATAAGAATAAGCAAATCAAGTACTTTCCTTTTTGCTCAACTCAAATCTGCTCCATTTTACAAAATAATTGAGCCTCCACAATTTTCTTCTTCTTTTTTTCTTTTTCTTGATTTCTTTCTTTTTTCTTTTTCATTTACAAATCACAACTGAGGCTATCAAAAGAAGTGAGAAGGAACAGATATGAAATAATCATAAAGAGAAATAATTTATAAAATTAATAAGATGACAAGATTTGGAAAGTTTGAAAAGTAAATAAGAGACAAAGATTGCAACAAGAAAACAATTAGATTTGCAATGATTGAGAAAGAAAGAAACAAAAGCGACATGAAACTTGAATGGAGGAAAACAACCATATTTTCAAGATTTGCAACGATTGAGAAAGAAAGAAACAAAAAAGAAGAAATGTGAAAGGAAGAAAACAACCAGATTTGAAAGATTTGCAACATTTGATAAAGAAAGAAACAAAAGCAACAGGAAAGTGAAACAAAATAAGTAATACACACCAAACTAATTTAGTACCCAAGCTTTGATACCAACTAATGTGAATCTCATGGATAGAGATCTAGGAATCCTCGAATAAGTTGTTGAAAGGAATTTTTAGGAAAGTAAAATTAGTTTTGTTTTCAAGAAAAACCCTGACCAATGTTTTAGAGAAACATGAACCAAAGTTATAAAAGAAGGATTTTGACGTCACACTCTAGAAAAGATGAGATTGAGAGTGATAAGTCAGATGAATGCCACAAGGAATAACCTTGATAAGGTCTAAGTTCAATGAAGAACCAACAAAGTGAATAACCTCACTAATTTCATAACAAATCCAATCTGCCTTCTTGTACAAAAAGATGATGATTATATAGGCCAAAGAAAAACCTAATCAATCTTCTAGCAACGATTAATTCGTAAAAATAAGAAAATCCATAAGATTTAGGAAATCCTTTTCAAAACTAATTCCTAAAGCCAAATATAGAAAGTGGACTTTTAGGCATGCCCAAATCTGCTAGGGAGCTCTTGAAATCATCAAAATAACATACTCTTCTAATTATGCCAAATAAACAACTAATTAGGCCTATTTAATACGTCAATAAAGGTGACAGGGATGATTGATCTCTCCAAGCCCAAGTCAGCTTCTATTGTTCCTTGTTTAGCCCAAACATCTTCAATTTGTTTCCTAAGAGTTTTCTTCATCCTTTTGGCTTTAGCCAGAGTTATTAGACCTCCACTAATGTGTAATGGATCATCAAAATATGTAGAACAGATTGCACCATCCTTTACATGTCCTTAGCTAGGTTTCCATCAGCCTATACTGAAGTTCATACATGGGCTAGCTTAATTGGTGTTAATTTATAATATTATGGGCTTTAAGATTTTATATTTCATTAATTGGATTGAACTTTTTCAAAATTTGTTATTCAAAATCGACTTTCCATTTGACTATAATCATTAGGTCTGGCTTTTAATTTTCGTATAACTTTTTGTTAGCCTTTATATTTTCATCTTTATAAAACACATTCAACAATTAATTAAAATACATTTCTAAATTTTGAAAATTGAGAAGATTCTTCTCTAAGGTTATACATTTAACTTTTCAAACTTATAAAGGATTGATTAACCTTATTGCATTCTTAACACTTTGGGTGCTTGATTCTTTATATTCAAGGGTTTTGGTCAACCTAATCTGATTTTAGATTTTTTTTGGGTTATCTTCGTGGAAGCTTCATAGGATATTTTCCTCTTAGGTTCGTACAAAGAATGTTTGATTGTGTTCTTTAAGTAGCAAATTGCCCTAAGAAGTAGAACGCGCCAGTATGGAACATGGTGTAATTTTTTGACCTTGTTCCTTCATGTGCTAAGTTATTGAAAAGATATAATGCGTTAGTGGGCTATACGTGTTGGAAACAATCCTATCTTTAGGCCATGTTGTTGAACATGGGACCATCTTCAACTTGTGTTCATCCAAAATTACTTTAAAAATTTTCTAGATTGGCTCTAATTTGCTTGAATTCTAATGTTAACCTTAGTATGAAAACCACTAAAATTCTAGTCATAGGGACTTATAACGCTATGATCATCTTCAAATCAAGCAAGGTACTTGACCCACCAAACCCACTGATTAGAGCCAAAGCTATAAGGATTTTGATTGACACAAGTTTTCTTGATAACATCAGTTGATTTTCTTGTTAAAGATCAAAGAGACAATTCTCATAAAGTGAAGAAAACTCACAATTTTGACTTCTATATTTAAGACCCACGAATTATATCATTAATATAACTTTTTATAGGAATAAAGTTCCCAAGAACTAGAATCATAGAAGATAAAAAGATATCTAAAGGAATATTCCTTATGAAACAAACAAGGATTAAAATAGTAATTACTAATACTACTTTAACTAGGACTCCACGAATCCTATCTTAATTAATATCCTTAATGTCATAAGAAATCCTAACTAGATTGAAAATTTAATGAACCCTAGTTATATTAGAAATTTACCCTATAACTAGTCCAAACCCAAAAAGAAAACTAGAAAAAAAACTATAAACCAATACTAACACCCTTTGTGATTTATAATTAAGTTATAGCTTAATATTTAAAACATATTAACTAATAATACAAATAAATCTAAATCCCTTAAAACATATAGAAAAGAGATTAACCTTGGGAATACATTTAATTTATCTTAAACAGCTTCCTTTTCTTGTATCTCTATGATTAATCCTTGCAAGCTTCATGCGTTTGGTCTTTTTCCACGTTACCATAATGGCTTGACAAATCTAGTTTATAGATGTTGTCATTGATCTTCTCCAACGCTTGAAAATGTCAATCTCTCCTACTTCACAAGTTAGACTTCCTTTGATCAAGAAACGTTTCCTTTTGCATATGAACGCAAAATAATCTCTAGGTTCAAAACAACCAATATGCCCTTATTGGCTTCCTTGTTTATGGTTCACTATTTTTCTCTATTTTAGCATGAACCTTGTCATACAAATTCTTACAAAAATACATCTTATGCTTATCGTCCAAATTAACTTGTTCATTAGTGGGTAAAGGTAAGATATCAAAAGAAGTTAAAGGAGTAAAGGCATACACAATTTTAAAAGGAGAATAAGAGATAGTATAACCAACTAACTTATTGTATGCAAACTCAACAAGCGATTATTATTTTATTCCTTTATTTTTTTGTCTTAAATGATAGCACACAACAAAGTAGTAAGTGTCTGATTAACTGTTTCAATTTTTCCATCGTTAGAGCATACGTAACTGTAAAAGAAAAGAGTTTAGTTTCTAACTTATTCCACAAAGTATGTTAAAAAATCTTATGAACTTAACATCTCTATAATTAATGTAGTTCTAGCCAATCCTTGCAAATATACTATTTCCTTAAAAAACAAATTAACAATATGTGTTGCATCATTGGTTTTAGAACATGCAATGAGATTCCATATTACTAAACCTATCAACAAAAACAAATATGATATCCTTACTAATTTGATTCTTAGGAAAACCTAATACAAAATCCATAGATATGTCAATCGAAACCTAATTAGGTAGGTAAAGGTGTATAGAAATCATGTAGCATTACTTTAGATTTTGCTTGCTAATGTGTTATCCACTTATTGCACATTATGTTTCTTATTAGGCCAATAAAAATGTTCATGCAATATATATAAAATCTTTTGCACACCAAAATATCTTGTTAGAACACCTCCATGATTCTCTTAACCATCAATTCATGCAAAGAACATATATAAATAGACAATTTGTCTTTCTTAAATAAAAACCTATCATGTCTATAATTCCTATAATGCTCACAATATCAACACTAAGAACATGCATACCACAACTGGCTAAAATTGTGATGTGCTTGGCAAATCAAGAAAATAAATATGAACATGTTTTATTTTTTTAGAATTAAACTTAATTGAACTCAAAAAATAAATATGAACATGTTTTATTTGTTTAGAATTAAAAATTAATTGAATTTTGTTATTAAAGTTTAATGAAAGAGAAGAAAGATAGAAAAGAACTTGATTTTATCCCCTTTAAAGCCACAACACCAAAGAGATTAACCCAAAGGCCATTCCTAAACTCACAAGGAAAGAAACTAAAACACATATAGGTGCTTGTGAGAAAACTCTCAATCTAAATCTTATTGCCTAAAATCTACTTTATTCATTTCTCCCTATCAATAGAGGTCTTGAGCTTCTTTATTCTTGCATAGGAAAAGGAAACTAAAATCCTACAAAAGATCAGCTCATAGATCTATATAATTTGAATAGAAAATAAAGAAAACAAATCTGCCTAATTTAAGTAGGAAACAAAGAAAAGAAATTTGCCTGATTTGACAAGGAAACAAAGAATAATACTTTAGTAGGAAGCAAACCTACTTTACGACCCTTTTTAATTATTATTCTTCCTAAAATTATAATAACATAAAACTATAAAATAGAAGAAAATACTCTCAAATTCAGCCAATTTGCTTTCTTGATGAACCCACCTTTTCTTTTACAATAGTGCTACTTGACCCCACCTTTTCTTTTGCTTTTATTTTAGCATTTTTTGTTATAATAATTGTAGGAAGAATAATAATTAAGAAAAGGGCTGAAAACTAGATTTGCATGCCACCCAATTATTATTCTTTGTTTTCTACTTTTGCTAGGCAGAATCAATTTCTTTGTTTCCTAGTTAAATTAGGTAGATTTATTTTCTTTGTTTCTTAATCAAATTACACAGATCTATTAGCTAATTTTTGGTAGGACTTTAGTTTGATTTTCCTATTTAAAAATAACGAGGTTGAAGACCTCTGTAAATAGGGAGCATTGTAATGAATAAAGTAGATTTTGGGTAATACTCAGGGTGAGAGTTTCCTCACAATCACCTGTGTGTGTGTGTTTTAGTTTCCTTGTAAGGTTAGGAATAACCCTTAGGTTAATCTCTTTGGTGCTACAGTTTTAGAAGGGCTAAACTTAAGTTATTTTGTATCTTTCTTCTCTTTCATTCAACACCTTCAGAAAGGCATCAGGTTGTATCATAACTATGCTTTGATGTTTTCTTAAGCATCAAACAATTCTACTCTATTACTTCTTGACTCTAGTTTGTGATTTGCAATATGTCCAACGATGAGGCATTAAAGAAGTTAATCAAAGAAGCCATGGCCAAGTAGGTGGCATAACTGACCATATCTCAGGGACACCACATGGAACTAGCCAAGAAAGGACTAAAGATAATATTGAAGTTGTGGTTCATCAAGTTATTCATTATAGAAGGGGAAAGAGTGAAGCCAAGTTTGCAGAGTTGGAGAATTCAAGTAAAATTGGAGTCCATTTACTTGGAATCCTAAGATCCAATTTTACCGACGACTATGGCTTAAATTTGAACTTCTAGATTTTGATGGGAATTTAAACCTTAAAGAATTGCTTGAATAGTTGACGAAAATAGAAAGGATCTTTGAGTACAAAGGATTTGATGACAAAAAGGAGTTCAAGGTGTCAATTCTCAAAATAAGCAAGTTTGTAGGTGCTTGATGAGAGAATATAAAGGCTAAACATAGAAGAGAGGGTGAGGAGACAATAGGATCATAGGAAATACTTAAGAAACATATGAGGCAAAAGTTGCCTCCCCAAGAATATGAGTAAAATCTCTATATATGTCTCACTAAGCTCAAACAAGAGAGCTTGAGCATGGAATAGTATATTAGAGAATTTAAGAAATTGGCCTTACTTTTTGAGGTGAAGAAGAAAGAGACACAAGGTATAACATGCTTCATTAGAGGATTGAAGCCTTTGATCAATGATCAAGTGGAGGTTTTGCCTTATAGCACTTTTAATGAGGCATATAACCTTGCTCTTAAGTTTGAAAAATAAGAGAAGAAACCTATTAGCTAAATGGTTGTTAAAGTCTATACTAACTTCTAACGTAGATTTGTGACTAATGCAAGTAGCATTATTGCAAAAGAAAAGGTGGGCTCAAATCCACAAAGAATTAATTTGGACAAGAGGAAAGAGAAAAAGAGCAAAAAGGTGAATGTCTAGTCTCAACCACAAGAAAAGATCAAGCGTAAATGCTTCAAGTGTCAAGGGTTTAGGCATTATCAGCATGAGTGTCCTACTAAGCAAGTCTTAACAATTCAAGAGATGCAAAAGGTTAAGGAAGAAATCTCAAGACAACTCCGTGCTACCCCATAAGAAAGTGACATCAAGGATTAATTTATCAAAGATTTTGAAGTGGAAGCCAACAAGGAAGGGGAGTCTTTGATGATTAGACTTGTCCTAAAGCACAAACTATCATCTTACATACACAACAATGCAAGCAACTTTTTCATACATGATGGTATGCTTTGTAATTTAATTGTGGATAGTAGAAGTTGTACTAATGATGAGAACCAAGGAGCCAATGTTCAAACAGTTATTAAAGACCTTTTGCACATTCCAGATGGTCCAATTACAACATCAAGGGCTAAGAAGATGAATGAAGCACTTAATGGGCTAATTGAAGATATTTGCATATTTTGGGCTAAAAGAGAAGCCTTGAAGGTGGACCATACAACCCTATTAATGTGGTCCAAGTACTTAGAGGGCGTATATTAGAGTAAGTTGGGTCATAAATGGGCTAATTACCCCACTAAGGCTAGGTCTTACGAATTTGGGGCTAACGGGCATACCAAACAAAAGTTTTTTCACTTCTTTTGTTAGGTTTAGACATAGGGCATATAAATATGCATCTTATGTATTCAGAAACAATTTTAGACATCTTTATATGAGAATTGAGAGGAACTTCTCTTGGGTTCTTCATTGAACTACAAAACTTATGAAGATTGATTCAATCTTGTGGCATTCAAACCTGACTTATCACTCCCTCTTCTCATCTATTCTAGAGTGTGGCATCCATATCCTACTTTTTATCCTTTGTTTGTGTTTGTTGTAACCTGATTTACCTTTCTTGGAGGTGGAATCTATCTTGCTTTGTGACTATCCAAATTTAGTTATTTTGGGGTTTGCATCAGTTGGTATTAGAGCTTTGGCCTCTAAATCAGGTCGGATTCATTCTTTTCTTCTTATTTATTAAAAAAATGATTTTGCAGATTATGTTCTTATTATTTTGTGTCTTTTCATTTTCCCATTGTTAGTTCTTTGTTTTCTATTCATATTCATTTTTTTGGGCAGATTTTGTAGATTGTATTCGTGTTCTTTTGCATCTTTTTGTTTTCCCATTATTAGTTCTGGATTTTCTGGTCAGATTCATTTTCTGTGCATATTCTCCATTTGTGTTCTTTGTTTGTTTGTGAATCTTCATATCCTTAAGTGTTTATTTGTGCTTTAGCTCATTCCAACATTTGATTGTTGTGTTTAAATTTCTGAGTAACATTGTGTAGATTCCTACTAAAGTTATTAGATTCTGATTTGTAGAAAACAAAAAAAAAAAAGAAAGAAAGAAAGAAAGTGCAAATCAAAATCTAGTCCGCCTTGCTGAACACTAGTTGATCAGATTATCTTTCAATGTTTCTTGTTACAAAGGCAACTAGACTAGTTCTTTTGTTTCTTGAACACAATAGTCTCTATCTTATCAAGTATTCACCTGTTGTTTTGTCATTCGTATTGTGATTTTTGAGTTCTTATCAATCATTCTAAATTTGCCATTTTGTTACATTCTTGTGAGTTTGTCGCTTCAGGTTAAATTATCTTGGTTTTGTTTGGTTAGTTCTTTAAAGATGCTAAAGAGTGAGTTAGGAGGGTGAGCTCATTATAACAAAAGCCAAACTAAGAAAGAAAACAGGAGTGTAGAGTGACACCAATTTAAAGGAAAAATGTGAGGGAGTGTTGGTGAGGTATTTTTTTAATTTTTCTTGTAGATTTACAACTATGACATCTAAGGATAAGGGTGTTCTTGGTGAAGGAGACAATAGTGACAACTTTATGCACAAAGCAATGCAACAACAATTTGAGCGCATTACTATCATGTTTGGAGAGATAAGGGACACATTGGATAGACAAGATGTTGAAATTGCAGATTTGCATAGAGGGAGAGTTCATGATGTTCCTAATGCTAGAAGGCAAGAGACACATGATGACAATGAGTTTTATGGTGATAATAAAGGGGATGATGCTGATTTTGATGATGGTGACTTATTGGACAGATTTAACAATAATAGACGTGGAAGGAGATTTGGTGGAAGACATGATGCATATAATCGTGAATTGGGAGGCATCAAGATGAACATTCCATCATTTCAAGGGAAGAATGATCCTGAAGTCTATTTAGAGTGGGAAAAGAAAGCGGAGTTGGTCTTTGATTGTCATAACTATTCCAAAGAGAAGAAAGTCAAGCTTGCAGCCGTTGAATTCACCGACTATGCAATTATTTGGTGGGATCAGATTGTTTCAGCCAGAAGAAGAAACCATGTGAGACCTATTCATATGTAGGCAGAAATGAAGACTATCATGAGAAAGAGATTCGTTCCCAATCATTACTATAGCGAATTGTACCAAAAATTGCAAGGACTCACTCAAGGTAGCAAAAGTGTTGAGGATTATCATAAAGAGATGGAGATTGCCATGATTAGAGCAAATGTGGAGGAGGATAGAGAGGTAACCATGGCACGATTTTTACATGGGCCGAGCAGGGACATAGCGGCTAATGTTGTTGTTGCAGCATTTTGTGGAGCTTGAGGACATGGTTCATATGGTCATGAAGGTGGAGAAGCAACTTAAAAGGAAGGATTACATAAGAGTTGGGAAAAATTTGAGTGCTAGTTCCCCTTGGAAGGCAAACTATAATTCCAAGAGTGATAACAAGCCTAAATTTGAGTCTTCTAAAAGCAAGGATGTGAGCTCTAGGAAGGAGAAAGGTAATTCTGATTTTCAAACCTGAAATAGAGATATCAAGTGTTTGGATAGGGAGATATCGCATCGCAATGTCCAAATCAACTTATGATGGAGATCAAGCCATGGAGGACATACCAAGGAGGGAGCAATCTAGTCCAGCTCAAGTTGATGATCCTTTACACATTGGAGGAGGGCCAATGACTTGAGCAAAGGCTACAAGAATGAAAGAGGCTCTAAATGGACTAATTGAAGATGTTTGGGCCAAGCAAGAAGCCATTGGGGTTGACTTAGATGTGGGGCATTCAACCAAGCTACTTTGCGTGCTAGCGGGTGGGATAGATCTAAAAGATACCCAATTTTGGACATCTTAGGGTTTTCATTTGAGTTTGTGATCTTCATGAGAAATGAAGAGGACATCTTGATATTTCCAAAATGCCCAAGAACGTCTAAATCAGAGTTCTTTTTCCCCTCAACAGATAAGCTTTCTGTGGAGTCTAGAATCTGTCCATACATTGCTCTGTCTTTGCTTAGTGCGTTTGGCTTTAGTTACATGTTTTGGACCTTGTTTTGATTTTTATGTAATAAGGGGTTATTTAAACAATTTAAGCCCAAGAGTTTCAGTTTGTTTGGATAAGTTTTATTATTTTGGGTTTTAGTTGCTCTATTGGGCTGTTTAAGCTAATTTAGTTAATTTCAGCCCAGCTTGGTTTGTTTTGCTCTTAGTTTACTTAGTTAGGGTTGTTAGGTTTCTTTAACCTACAAAACATTTAAGTAGCCATCAAAAACAATGGTAAGGAGATTATCATGAATTCTGAATTGAAAAGTGAGTTTTTCTTCACAACTCTTGGTTCTTCTTAGAACCGAAAACTCATCTAGTTTAAATCCTTATGAGAGACTTATCAAACACCTTTATATAGTGCTTGTGGCGTCATCCCTTTCCAATACCTTTGGTTCTTTTTTCTCTAAGCAACGGGTTAAAGGTCTTTCCGCTGTTACGTATTCCAACTGGTCCTGGAAATTTGTTTTTCTGAATTTGATTTGTGGGTTCAAAAGCACGTTCTTTTCAGGTCCACATTAGTTTGGTATAAGAGCTTTGGCCTAATTTTATTGAACTTATACATATTCTTTTATGCTTTCTTGTTTGTTTCTTTGAAAATCTCACAAAAATTCGTTTCTTTTTGGTTGTAACAAATATGACCTTTCATGTTCTTTTGTGTCTTTTTGAATTCTTGTTTCTGAATTCGTGTTCTTGTTTTCTTTTTCAGTGAAAAGAAGTTTTTCCTATCTCACTACTACTGGGATTTGTACAACAAGTTACATAGCCTCAACCAAGGGTCAAAAAGAGTGGAAGAGAACGACCAAGAAATGGAGTTGTCCATGATTCGAGTTGATGTACAGGAAGACCGATAAGCAACCATGGTGAGCTTCTTAAAGGGCTTGAATAGAGATATTGCGGATATAGTGGAGATGCAACACTATGTGGAACTTGAGGACAGGGTGCACATGGCCATGAAGGTGGAACGATAACTTAAGAGAGGGATTCCAAACATAGTTCGACCACTTCCACTTGGAGATCAAAATGAAACAAAACGGGCAGCAAGGTGGAAAGAAGGGAAATGCCCAATTTAAGCAAGAAATCCACTTCGAGTAAAGGTAAAGAAGTTACCCAATCTTCTAAAAATAGTGATATCAAATGTTTTAAGTGTTTGGGTAGGGGACATATAGCATCACAATGCCCAAACAAGAAGGTGATGATGATGCGGAGGGATGGCGAAGTAGAATCTAAAAGTGAAGCAAGTGAGGCCAATTCTGTGCAAGAGTTATGAGAGTGAGGGGGAGGAATATCCAGTAGTTGGTGAAGCTCTTGTCACTAGAAGGACTTTAAGTGTGCAAGTGAAAGAGGAGGTGGATGCATAACATGAGAACATCTTCCATACTCGCTGCTACATTGGAGGCAAAGTGTGTGTAGCATGATCGTAGATGAAGAAAGTTGCACCAATGTTGCTAGCACCTTGTTGGTGGAAAAATTGAAGCTCCAAACTTTGAAGCATCCGCTGCCTTATAAGCTGCAATGGCTAAATGAATGTGGCGAAATAAAGGAATTTGAAGATGTCTTTTCCGAGGAGATTCCTTGTGGATCACCACCAATGAGAGGGATTGAACATCAAATAGATATCATCCCCAGAGCATCCATTCCAAACCGGCTAGCTTATAGAACAAATCCTGAGGAGACTAAGGAGCTATAATGGTAGGTTGAGGAGTTGCTAGCAAAGGGATAAAACGAGAAATCTTGAGTCCATATGTCGTGCCAGTGTTGTTAGTGCCCAAAAAGGATGGATTTTAGAGAATGAGTGTTGATTTCTAAGCTATCAACAAGATAATTGTAAAGTATAGACACTGCATTCCTAGGCTAGATGATATGCTTGATAAGTTAAATGGCTCTTGTTTTTTCTCGAAAATTGACTTAAAGTGTGGATACCATCAAATCCAAATGCACGAAGGAGAGGAATGGAAAAAAAACATTTAAGACCAAGCATGGTCTATATGAGTGGTTAATTATGCCATTTGGTTTAACCAATGTGCCAAGTACATTCATGAGATTAATGGATCATGTGTTGTGCCTATATTGGTAAGTTTGTAGTTGTTTATTTTGATGATATCCATGTGTATAGAAAAAGCTTATGTGAGCATGTTCAGCACCTAAACTCTATCCTAAATATTTTGCACAAAGAGAGCTTATATGCTAACCTCAAGAAATGTGCCTTTTGTACTGATCAAGTTGTTTTTCTTGGATATGTTGTAAGTTCTAGGGGCATTGAGGTAGATGAAGAAAAAGGTAAGGGCCATTCGATAGTGGCCACCACCAAAATTCGTGATTGAGGTGAGAAATTTTCATAGGTTAGCAAGTTCTATAGGAGGTTTGTTAAGGATTTTAGTACCATAGCTGCAACTCTAACCTAAATTATCAAAAAAAAAGTGTAGAGTTCAAGTGGGGAGATGAACAAGAAAAAGCTTTCAACTTGATAAAGGAAAGGCTTAGTTCAGCACCATTATTAGCTTTTCCTAACTTTGCTAATACATTTGAAATTGAGTGTGATGCTTCAGGTATAGGAATTGGAGCAAAGTTGATGCAAGAAGGTCGACCTTTAGCTTATTTCAGTAAGAAACTTAGTGGAGCAGCCCTAAACTACCCAACTTATGACAAAGAGATGTATGCTTTGGTGAGGGCTTTGGAGACATGGCAGCATTATTTCTGGCCCAAAGAGTTCGTGATTCATACTGACCATGAGTCCTTAAAGCATTTGAAAGGCAAAGGTAAGTTGAACAATCGGCATGCAAAATGGATGGAGTTCCTAGAATCCTTTCCTTATGTGATTAAGTACAAGTAAGGTAAGGAAAATGTGGTTATTGATGCATTATCTAGGAGGTATGCCTTACTATCTACTTTAAATACCAAGTTATTAAGATTTGATTATATAAAGTTTTGTATGCTAATGATCCTGATTTTGCTAATGTGTTTGAACCTTGTGCTAATTATGGATTTTGAAAGTTTTATAGGCATGAAGGATTTCTATTTAGAGAAAACAGGTTGTTTGTGCCTAATTGTTCGTTACGAGAGCTACTGGTTTGAGAATCGTATAGAGGAGATCTTATGGGACATTTTGGTGTTAAGAAGACCTTGGATGCTTTAGTTGAGCATTTCTTTTGGCCTCACATGACGTGAGATGTGGAGAGTGTTTGCAATTGGTGCATTACATGAAAGCAAGCCAAATCGAAGTCACAACCTCATAGGCTGTACAATCCCTTACCAATACCTAGCGAGCCATGGGTGGACATTTCAATGGACTTTATCTTGGGTTTGCATAGGTCTAAACGAGGTATGCATTCTGTTTTTGTGGTTGTTGACCGTTTCTCTAAAATTCCACATTTTATTGCTTGTAGCAAAACGGATGATGCAAGTTACATAGAAAGTATGTTTTTCAAGGAGATTGTGCATCTACATGGAGTGCCAAAGACCATTGATTCTATTGATGGGAGAACCAATAGGAACTTGCCCTAGAGAACCTTCAATTAATCGAACTATGCTTGGAAACGACTAGAATCAAACACACATGGAAGCACAAGAAACAAAATTAAAAAGATAGAAATACAACACAAAGAGAAAAGGGGTTAGAAAAATGTTGGTCAGTGGAAAGAACCATAAGAGAAACTGTCTCTTAGAACCCTAGCAAGAATGTTGGTCAATGGAAAGAACCCTAAGAGAACTTGTCTCTTAGAACTCTAACATTTGGAAGCCACAAAGGAAGACCACTCCTTTGATAAGTCAAGGATTCTCAAACAATACAAAGAAAGCAAGAATGCTCCCAATAATATTCAATAGTATTTCTAAATGAAAAATTCCCCTGCAAAGTACATAGAGGGTGCCTATTTATAGGAAAACTTCCTAACTTATGTTCTAATAAAGAAACTAAATGAAAGAAAACAAATCAATTCCTAAAGGAAACGAAATAAACTTATAAAGGTGTTGACTAGATGACCTTCTTTCAAGGAAAACAAAAAGAAAACTAATTAAAACATGATCTAAATATATTGGACCTTATAGATCGCGTCTTTCTCCTTATTTTTACGTGGCACATGGATGTCACATGGTATTTTAAGTGAGTTTTCCCAACTGGACTCTATTTGGGCCCTTGGACACTTCATGTTGGGCTTCAAAGAGTAGGATAATGCCTCTTGGACCTTTATGAGATGAAATCTGACTCAACAACATGGGTTCTATCTCTTGAAGGTCTTAGATCAAACAATTCAATTCTTGCTTCATTGCTTTGACCCTAGCTCTTGTCATTGGGCCTCTAACATCTTGTAATGGATCTTTAAGAACATTAGACTTGAATGTTGGGCCTTTGATATGGAAATTCGTTCAGCCCCTTGCCTAGCACATTCAGACTTCAAATCTGATCCAATTTCAGCTCCTCGGCCTCCTTTTGCAATCTCATGTCCATGCAAGTCATATCCTAGGCTTCCTTGAGGCAGATCACAATATGTATGCTTCTCTTCTTGTCTTTCACATGCCCATGGTTCTCCATCAGCCCATTAGCCCAAATTTTGTAATACCCAGCCTTAGTGGGCTAATCAACTCATTAAGACCCAACTGACTCTAACATATGCCCACTAAGTACTTGGACTACATTAATAATACTTAGGTTGTATGTTCCACCTTCAAGGCTCCTCTTTTGGCCCAAAATAACTTGTTTGATGCAAATATCTTGAATCAACCCATTAAGTGCTTCCTTCATCTTCTTATCCCTTGACCTGGTAATTGGACCATCTGGAATGTGCAAAGGGTCTTTAATAAATGTTGGCATATTGGCTCCTTGGTTCTTATCATCCCCCGTTTCCTCAAAAGGATTCATCCTCAAATCTTCACCTGCGTCAAGGGGAGAAAGGTCAAAACATTAAATGTAGCACTAACATTATACTCACTTGGGAGATCCAATTTGTAAGCATTATCATTAATTCTCGCAACAACTTGGAACGAACCATCGCCTTAAGAATGCAACTTAGTACGTCTTTTATTTGGAAACCTCTACTTGCGTATATACACCTAAACCTAATCTCCTGGTTCAAGCACAACTTTCTTGCGCCCTTTGTTTGCTTGAGTAGCATATTGTTCAGTTTGTTTTTCAATTTGCTACCTCACCTTTTCATGTATTTCTTTCACCATTTCAGCCTTCCTTTAGCCATCGAAGCTAGCTCTCTCATCCATTAGCAAAGGTGACAAATCCAAAGGATTTAATGGATTAAAGCTATGCACAATCTCAAAAGGTGAAAGATTAGTAGTAGAATGGACACTTCGATCATAAGCAAATTCAACATGTGGCAAACAGTCTTCCCAATTCTTCAAATTCTTTTGAATAATAGAACACAACAAAGTTGACAAAGCTCGGTTTACTACTTCTGTTTGTCCATTTGTTTATGGATGGTAAGTATTTGAAAAAGAAGTTTGGTTCCCAACTTAACCCATAATGTCTTCCAAAAGTAGCTCAAAAACTTTACATCACGATCAGAAACTATGCTTTTTGGCTTACGATGCAAACGAACTACCTTAAAGAACAAATCAGCGACATTGTTGGCGGCATCAGTTTTATGGCAAGCAATGAAATGTGCCATCTTGGAAAGCCTATAAACATAAACAAATATCGAATCCCTACATCGTTTTGACCTAGGCAGTCCCAATACAAATTCCATAGAGATATCAACCCATGGTTCACTAGGTATAGGTAAAGGGGTGTACAATTCATAAAGTAAGACCTTAGACTTGCCTTGTCTACAAGTGATGCACTTCTCACAAATTCGCTCAACATCACGTTTCATTTATGGCCAAAAGAAATGTTCATGCAAGACATCTAGAGTTTTTCTCACACTAAAATGACCCATCAATCCACCACTATAAGCTTCCCTCAAAACCAACTCTCTCAAAGAGCACATAGGTACACACAATCTGTTATCTCGAAATAAATACCCATCATGCCCATAAAACTTTCCAAATGCAGCTTTCACAAGCCCCATAAACAGTAGCAAAATCAGGATCATTAGAATATAAGTCTCAAATCCTAGTAATTTGGCACTTAAAGTAGAGATAAGAGAATACCTTTGAGATAATGCATCAACAACCACATTCTAAAGACCATGCTTATACTTAATCACATAGGGTAAGGTTTCAACAAATTCCATCCATTTGTTATGCCTCTTATGCAACTTTCCTTGTCCTTTCAAATTCTTCAAGGATTCGTGATCAGTATGTATGACAAATTCCTTGGGCCATAGGTAATATTTCCAGGTTTGCAAAGCTCGAACAATGCATACGTCTCCTTACCATAAGTTGGGTAATTAAGGGTTGCTCCACTCAACTTCTTGCTAAAGAATGAAATTGGATGTCATTCCTGCATCGAAACAGCTCCAATGTCAATACCTAAATCATCACACTCAATCTCAAAAGTTTTAGCAAAGTTAGGTAAAACAAGCAATGGTGCAGAACTCAACCTATCATTAATCAAATTGAATGCATTTTCTTGCTCATCACCCTATTTAAAACCAACATTCTATTTCACTATTTCATTCAATGGGGTAGCTATGGTGCTGAAATCCTTAACAAACCTCCTATAAAAGCTAGCCAAACCATGAAAGCAACACCCATCACCATATCCATAAGAGTCCTATTCTTCCTTTCGGCTACTCCATTTTACTGTGGAGTCCAAGGAAGTGTGAGTTAACTCACAATGCCCCTTTGGTCACAAAATGCCTTGAAATCATTTGGCATGTACTGACCACCATGATCAGTCCTCAATGACTTGATCTTCTTACCCAGTTAATTCTCCACTAAGTGCAAGTATGTTTCAAATCATCTCAATGCTTCACACTTGTGCTTTAGTAAGAACACATGGATAAATCGAGTACAATCATCAATGAATGTGATAAAGTATCTAAACCCAAGCGTACATGCAATTCTCATTGGTCCACAAAGATCGGAGTGAACTAATTGTAAAGCTTCTTGACTTCTAGTTGCCTTGCCAAAAGGCTTTCTTGTGGCCTTGCCAACAAGACATGATTGGCAACTTTGTATAGAGGCCTTTGACAATGATCCAAGTAAGCCACGTGTGGCCAACTTAGTCATCCTTTGGTAACTTCTTAAAGGACATGAACCAAGACTTTTCTTTGGCTATATGGTCTGTTGCTCCCGAATCTATAATCCACAAAAAATTAGATTCAGTTAAGTACGTGCATGACACAACATGAACAAATGAAGTTGAAAAGGGATCATGTACCTTAGGAGGTGCTTTGCACCCGTTTGAAAAGTATCCCTTAATTCCACAATTGAAGCACTTCAACTTGGCTTTGTTGTGTTGTTTCTTAAACTTTTTCAAGGTGGCACCATTCCCATTGTCTTGACCATCCTTACTTTTCTTTTTCACTTTGAACTTGTTCTTGTGGGGAAAGAAAGTTCTAGTATCCTATGCCTTTGAATGGTTCTTGATGGCCATCACCTCTGCCTCTAGCAGAAGGTGCCTTGCAACGTCATCAAATGACTTGATTTGAGAGTTATGGTGTAAATTGACCTTCATCAATTGCCACTCCTCATCAGGCAAGGAACTGATTATTGCTTGAACTTGTTGCTCATCAGTGAGCATATGACCAGAGGATTTAAGTTGATGAATCATGTGTAATATCTTACGTAAGTGGGCAGTCATGATGTGGTCAGCCCTCTTACTATAATTCTCAAACTTGAGAATCATAGTTCTTTGTTTCTCCAAAGAAACTTCTCCATACTTAGTCTTGGCCGAATCCCATATGGCTTTGGCCAACTCAAGCATAGAGAAATCCACTATGAGTTCATCAACCATGGTACTCAAGAGAATAACGTGGGACATAGAATCTTTCTTCTTATATGCCTCATAGGCATTGGAGTTTCCACCCCCCACTGGTGGCTCAACCACATGGAAGAGCACATTAAGTGTATCTTGCTTAGTTATGATGAATCGAACCTTTTGTTGCCAAATGGAGTAATTATCTCCATCAGCTTCAGTTCTTTATTTTAATTCAGCAACAATATTCTTACATAACATCTACATTGATGCAATTATCACATATAAGTGTATTTCTACCACAACAAGACTTAATCAAGCGTCATGCATGAGAAACAACTATTTCATGCTAAAACATAGCAAAAGAAATGCATATAGCATTCAATTAGAAATGTTTCAACATGCTTTCATTGTTTCACAAAACATGTTCTCAATGAAGCCTTCAATTTAGCAAGGAAACAATCATAATTAGAACATTTGGCAACAAATACGTTCACTTGCCATTATCTTGAATGCATTAAAAAAATATACCAACATATTAGAATGTCAATTTTATGATCATAAAATCATTTCAAATCATGCTTTCAACCTAAAGCTCTGATACTATTTGTTGATTTTAGATCATAACTAAAACAAGAAATCTCATGATGTCATAATCATATAAGATCCTACACATGTCACTAAGAAGGGTAGCACGATATACTAACTTAAAACGCGCGAAATAACTCCTTGTATGCTTGATGTTTTGCCTCCCTTGTGGAGATCCACTATGGCTTCTCCTTCTTCTCCAACTCGCCATGGTTGCATGGATGGGGTAGACCAATCTCATCACAATGCACTAAGGTTGGAAAAGTTGCTAACTTGTGAAAGTAGCAATCCTTATGGTTCACCCATAATGCTCTTAATAAGCTTAACAAATGTTTTATGGGATAGTACTTCAACGCATGAAGACTTGAAAGAAGGGAGTGTTTTTGACTCAAAGATGGGGAGAGGAGTGTAGTATTCAGCAAAAGAAAAAAGCTCTCTCAAAGAAACTATGAAATTCCTTTTATAGGCCACCAAAAGGTACCTTTGAAGAGTCATGACTCTTCCAAGAGTTATGTCTCTTCACAAAACATCATGATTCTTTCAAGAGTTTTGTCTCTTGGTGAAACATCATGAATCTTGGCCAAGGGACACATCCTTTGGCAGAGAGACATGTGTCTTCACTTAAAGTCATGATGGTACACTCATGACCAATCATTCTTACATGAACCCCTTTTTAGTCGAACGGTCACAACCATTGGCTGAAACAACGCATCCTTTCATCCAAAGTACACATACCTTGGTGAAAGGGTGTCATGTATGTTCATTCTAAGGCAAGGTACATGACGAATCTTCCCCATTGGCCAAATTCAACCTCTTAGCCGAATTCATCCTTTTTTGGCCGAATTCATGTATCCATGTGGAGACGATGAACTTGCACTCTAAGTGCATGCATGGGAAGATGCATTATGATATGTTATAGCTCATGGTACACCCTAATGTCCATTATGCATTCAAGCATGCTATATTCCTTCATCTGGCACCACCATCTTTGCCCATTAAGCCTTTGGTTTCAACTCCAACTCATGCTCCTTAATTAGCTCTTCTAGCTTAACTAGTGTTAACACATTTATGGCTAGCTTCAATTCCCAAGAACCAAAGATGAGTTGGGGTAATCTCAATTGAGTCTAATTGAGCTTATCCTTAGCTTTCTAGCTATTAACTAGTTTTAATGAGCTCCCACGAGCTCACCTGAAGTTAGCTTTAGACACTTGAGCTAAAGAAAGTCATGTGAAGCCACTTTAGCTTACATGAGCTTTATTGAGCTCTCTTGAGCTGAGGATTAGCTCCTTACATGAAACCCAAGCACTTTGAAATATAGCTTGGTACGTTAAATGGAATTTCTAGCACTTAAGCTATAAAATTCCAACACTTTATAACTTAGATTCTTATTAGGTAAAATTAGAAGTTGCTACCATAAAAGTTTCAATTGACCTAAATAAGAAGGAGAAAGAAGGAAAAGATGAGGAAACCACTAAGGAAACAAACATAGAGGCATTTGTAGAAGCAGGCACTAGTAACCAAACTACTTAAATACAGCTAAATGCAAAGTAGTAAGCCCCAACAATTGAAATCAATAACTTTGCCCTAGAATCGTCTAAGATATAAGGTTCTGGCTTGTTTTCTTTTTTTTTCTAATTTTTATTTTGCAGGTGTGCTAGTTGGTTTGGGAAAGCAATTTTTATCTAACTCATCGGCAATATATATCAATGTGAGCATATATGCAAGGCATGGATGATCACTACAGCTTTAAGAAAATGAAAGGAAACTCACCCTCTTCTTCAGCAAGAGAGGCATAAGATGCAGTAATGGCTGAACCTACAAAAGCATTGAAGAATCTGCATGGTATCCTAAGCTACAAGGTCCACTCGTTTGGCAACTTATCAATAGGAGAGCCCTTACTACTCGAATGAGAAGGATTAGTAGGAAGTCTTGATTAGTTTACTGTTGCTTGAGACTCGTATATGGAAATAGTTTTATTACTGGTAAGATGGTCCTTGATATGATGATTTTTGTTGCTAGATGTGGTCTAGGCATGCTACTGTGTTTGTTTGGCCTGGGCGAATAGTTTTAGTGTTCCTCATGCTTTCTTGTACATTCCTTTAGGATGGGGTAAGAGAATGCCATCTTTGGAAAGCTCTCATTGTACATACATTTTTATTTATTTATAAATTTACTGAACTACCAAAAAAGATATAATATCTATGAAAAGAACTTAGACATGTTGTTTGTATGATCAAACAAGAAGAGTGATAAGAAAGGTTATAAATGTTACACTCGAGAATAAAGAAGAGACAGTTAGTGATAAGTCTAAATTATGAATGCCACGAGTAAACAACTTGGTAAGTTCAAAGAGTTCAATAAACAACCAAGAAAGAGAATGCTTTTTAAATTACTATTGATAACAAATTTGTCTCATACAATGATAAAACATGCATATCTAGTAAGGTATAAAAACACCAAAAGCTAAACTTAAGTTAATAATCATTTAAATTTAGAAATATTCATCTTGTCTTAAATAAAATTAATTCCCTAATTTCTAACCATTATATAGGAAAATAACTCCAAAAGATATGCAAAAGAATAAAGAAAACAAATACGACTCCGAATTGGCATAAAATCCTCCCAAAATTAGAAAAACAAGAAAATAGCCGATGTTACATTATCATTCTAGAGTCTGTGTCAATCACAATTTTTGAGAGCCATAACTTAAGCTGCAAAGCTCCAAATGACCTAATTATTAATTCATTATAAGGATGAAAGTGTCGCTATAACTATATAGTTTTGTTCAACTTGGAATTCTACCATATTCTTATTTTTTTAAGCTAAATAATCTAGCACTCTATTTGCTGAATTAAACTAGTTTTGAATTTGAGGATTGAATTAATTCTTTAGAGAAACTTGCACTTTTATCCCATATGCTTTAAATTAGTCAATTTAGAGGAAATTATTTAGCTCTTGACCTTGTGATTGGACTCCATTAATGCTTAAGGGATCAGAATTCAATGTTATACTTTTAACACCCTTTGGATTGTCATTATTCCCTCTCTCCTAAAAAATATTCATCCTCAAATCATCACCAACAACAAAATGAGATGAATCAACAACATTAAAAGTAACATCATCTCCTTAGGCAGATCTAGCTTATAAGCATTATCATTGATCTTGTAAACACTTGAAAAAGACATCTCTTTATAAGAAAAAATGTAAACCCCTCTTTATAATTTCATTGATAACTAAGTTAAAAAATTTTGAAAAGATATAGATAGAAAATACCCTCATTTGTTATTGCATGTTGGCAAACTATGATGAGGAGAAAAAGTAATCCATTGGTAAGATCCCAAACAATGGCTAGAAACTAGATGAAATCCACAAGGAATTTATGGCCTCATGGATCCCCATTGGAAAGAAGCAGATAACTATTTTCTATAGAGAATGGATGAAGAATGCACCACAAGAAGAAAATTCAAAAGTTTAAGAAAAGTAAGGCTTGCTTGAAGAATTAACACACAACAAAAAGAAAATTCAAAGGTTCAAGAAAAGAAAGGCCAAGAACTTGCACATGAATCCAATAATGAAGCAATGGATTTCCTTGTTGAACTAATGCCAACGGAAGTTTATACAACATGATAAACATCAACTTTTTCTTGTTTTCCTATTTGATAGGTTTAAGCTCTTTATAGCATCTTATCAATTGATATCACAGCTTTGATTGTTTGAGATTAGGTTTTATCATTTAACTTCATTTCATCTCTAATTGTTATTTTTTATTCCTCTTATGCATAACACTAATTCTGATTTATTATAATCCTCTTTTTTGTGGTGCATTAATTCTTTAAGTAGGCCTAATTTGCTTCCATCCTTTTCTTTCATTAATTCAGATTGCACCAAGTTATGTCTTTTGCTTCTTGAATTTTGAGTTCATAGACATGATTATGTGCTTTTATGAATGAATAATAATTTTAATCGGAACTGAGTTGTAAACTGCACCAATTATTATTTTTTAAATTAAATATAATATGTGATGATAAGAAACGAAACAAAAGAAAAGAATAGAAAAAAGAAAAGTAAACATTCAATAATATTATCTGTCAATCTTTGTTTTGCTAATTTTTGGCTATTTTTGGAGCATTGTTGATTGATTTATTAGTTGACTCCTTATTTATTCTTCATTTACTTGTGTTTAACTTTTTCTACCATTGATTGGATACTTAATCCTCATTTAACCTTCTTTGAACTTTAGCTATCATTGAAAATTCTTGTTGATTTTCTGTCTGTTTGGTTGTCGGTAGGATCATTAATCACATTCTTGTTAAAGATTTTATATGTGGAAGTTAAGTTATAAAAAGCAAGAAAGTGAGAACATCATAGTGGAAAACCCCAAACTAGGTCACACATGTGTTTAGAGAAATTTGAGTGAAAAAATCGTAAGAGATTGTGTGAGGAAAAACAATTTTTTATTTTAAAGAAATTTTCTGTAGGTTTTTAAAACAAACGTAATGGAAGAAACAAGGTTGACCTTGATCTTAAGTTGATTGTAGTGGCTATCCAAGATCAAGTTAAAGCATTAAACACAAGGTTGGATAGTAAAGAACTGTCATTCCAATCTAAATCCTCTAGGAGACATTCATTTGGGGAGGAAAAGGAGAATTATGATTATGAGGAGAGTAGTTCTAGGAAGGACAAAGGGCTCCGTTGAAGAAAGGTAACAATTTGGGTAGTATTAAGATGAAAATACCTACCTTCCAAGGTAAAAATTATTCTAACTTGTACTTTTAGTGGGAAACTGATACACTGATATTTTCTTATCTTTTTAGTTCCTTTAAACTTGTATTTATTCGCATTTTTTGTCTTAAATGTTATACTTATCTTGTTTTATGCTTTTCAGGTACATTTAGACAGTAGATGTAAAAATGAGCTTAAAGGAGATGGAATTAGTAGAAACAGAGTACATATTTGAAAAGAGGAGCTCAAAATGAGTAGGAATGGTCAAAGTTGCCAAATCCTAATCCCAGTAGGATTAGGAATCCTAATTGCACAAGGCATCCTATTCTGACATGAATTTCCTATTTTGGTAATTCGAGGAGAAAAATAGAATTGGTAACGAAAAATATGATGGAAAGTAATCCTACTCCTACTAGGATTAGGAATCCTATTCGTGTTAGGAATCCTACCTTTGCAAGAATGCGCCACCTCCTCTTGCTTCTCCAACTTGGATTCCAACATTTAAAGATCAAATTCGACATGGAATAGAAGTCCTTCTCATCCATGGATTCTTCTTTTGAATCCTACAAGGATTCAACTTTCTCTTACACCTCCTCATAACCAATATAAATAGTACATATTAGCTCATTATTTTAACAACTTCTCATTCTCTCTCTTGTATGTTATTGTTCATACACTATTCATATGAATAGTAATTTTCTCTCTCTTCATCTTTTATCTTCTTTACTTAAACAATAGTTAGCGTTTTTTTTTTATTTTTCTTTGCCGCACCTTATGTTGATGAAGAACTAATTTTTCTTTTCAATTGTAAGAGGTATTAACCTTTAAACCCTAGTTTATTCATGAAAACTTGTGCTTAATATTCTTAAGTATATGTGTGATGATTTTGTGTTCTTGGGTTACATGCATGAATGCCGAATTGTGTATGCATGAGTTTAATCTAGAATTTGTTCTTGCTAGCACGTTTTATTTGCTAAATTAATCATCTTAGGTTCGAGTTTCCATGTGGTTAATACTAGTAGCTTAAACTTGTTAAAATTTATTTGAGTTTTGGTTTTAACTTGATTGGATCAAGAACTTTGATTTTGTCAATGCATTAGAGTTTTGATTGATAGAATTAAGACATTAAACCATTGATATTAATGCTTTACCTTGATTCTTGATGCATTCGAGTTTTGGTCAAGTTATTGAAGTAAAAGAGTTATCTTGCATTCCAGTTTTGGAGATAAACTAGACCAAATTGGTGTCCTTAATCACACACATAACAATTGAATCATCTTTGTGTTCTATGATTGAATTTACTAGGTGTTTATTGGTGAACTCTCTTGCAATTGAATCTTGATAAATCTTGATTTTCTTGAAATTGTTGAATTGCTCTCTTTAATCTAGCTTTTGATTTTAATTGTTTTCTTATTCGAATTTCGCATAAAACCCCCCAAGAATCGTGTGAGTATGTGCATTTTCTTTTCGTGACTTGTTCTCTTATTTTTAGCTTAGTTTTGCATCTAGTTAATTCACTTGCATTCTTGCTTTTAAACACTCTTGCTTGCTTGAAAATAAAATTATTGCTTATTTTATAGTTCTTTGTGAGATCGATACCTTACTTGCCTACAATACGTGTGTAGAATTTTAAGGTTTAATTTGTACAACTAAATGACATCTTGTCAAATTTTGGCACCGTTGTCATGGAACTTAACTGTTACTAACTTCTTTTCAAGTTTGTTTTTGTGGTTATTTAGCTTTCTTTTGTAGTTTGTATGTCCAATCTATTTGAACAACAACTTACTGAAGAAGAAATCGAACAGTTCTACATCAATCAATCCGCCCATCTAGACCAATCCCCTTTACATTCACCACTTTTCGAGCTTCTTGCACATAGTCTACAAGAAAAAAGTTGTTCTTTCAATCCTTTTTTCCAACAGGAGATTGAGGAAGGGAAACCATCTTCGTCTTTGTCAAACTCATCCTTGGATAATCGATTCACAATGGTAGCCCAAGAGCCTAGGACTCTCAAGGAGCTCGCAGCTCCAAATCTTGAAAACCAAACTTTGTGCATTAATGTTGATAATAATGTCAATTTTGAACTCAAATCTGATTTTATTCACTTACTACCTTCCTTTAATGGCCTTGTAGGAGAAGACCCCCACTCACACCTCAAGAAATTTCACATGGTTTGCAATGGCATGAAACCAAATGGAGTAGAGGAGGAACATGTTAAAATGAAAGCTTTCCCTTTCACTTTAAAGGGGGCAGCCGAAGAGTGGTTATTTTCCATGCCCTCCTGTTCCATTCGGACATGGAATGACATGAAAAGGAGATTTCTTGAAAAATACGTTCCTGCATCTAGAGCCGCTAACATCAGGAAGGAAATTTGTAGGATAAGGCAATTGCATGGTGAAACATTCTCTAAGTACTGGGACTGCTTCAAAAAACTATGCAATCAATGCCCACACCACTAAATACCTGACCAATTGCTCGTTCAATATTTTTATGAAGGATTGACACCTCAGGATAGAAGTCTCATTGATGTTGCAAATGGGGGTGTGTTGGTGGATAAAACTCCGAATGACAGGCACTATCTGTTAACTACATGGCTGCCATTTCTAAGAACTTTGGAGCAAGAGACGATCTTCATGCCAAACGTGGTGTCAATGAGGTAAGTAGCTCTAACTTTGGATCTCAATTGCATGATCTTGCTTCTTCTCAAAAAGAGGTTACTTCTCTTATGAAATCTCTCTTGTGTGGTAATATGGCACAAACATATTATATTTGATGCATGCATGATCATACTAGTAATTATTGTCCTCAAATGCATGAAGAACCTGTAGCTCAAGCCAATGCCATAGGTGGAAACTTTAACCTGCAACCACAATGAAAATATGATCCTTTTTCCCAAACTTACAACCATGGATAGAGAGATCACCTAAATTTTCGTTATGGTAACCTAAATCAATCACCTCAAAATTGACCACAAAACCCTCCTGGTTTCTCTTTTCAATCCAACTATTCCCCTAGACAACTAATTGCGCCCAATCCTTCTAGTTCATCCAATGAGATTGAGTTGAAAGAATTAAGAGAGATGATGAGAAACACAATGGCTACATAGCAAAGTTTTGTGGCTTTTCAATAGAAAATAGAGGCAAGCATTCAAAATTTAGATAGATAGATGGGACAGATGGCTTCCACTCTTGGAAGGTTGGATGCACAAGGTATTGGGAGATTGCCCTCTCAAGCTCTAAATCCAAAAGAATCCGTCCAAGCAATTGAATTAAGAAGTGGTAAAACACTTAGTGAGCAAAAGATGAAAAAATTTACTTTGGAGGCGGAAGACGAGCTTGAGAAGCAGTCGGCCCCACTTGATCAACAAAAATCCAAAGGCACCCCTATTTTGCTTGGTAGGCCCTTCTTAAAGACTGCTAAAACTAAGATTGATTATCAACATGATACATTGACCATGAGAGTAGGAGATGATGTTGCTAAATTTAATATTAATGATGCTCTTAGGAACCTTTATGATCATGTTTATTCTATCAAGTGTTTAGACAATGTTGATAAGCTTGTTAATGATAGATTTAATTTTGAGTTCAATGATGGTTTAGACTTGGCTATTTGGTATGGATTTGATAATGAGAATGCCATGATTCACATGGATGAGAATGGGTGTGATTTTCGTGATTTCTACTTCCCTTTGAAAGTGAAAGAATCTGTTTTAGCTTTGCATGTTCTCCAGTCTAATCCCTATGATCTTGCTTTCATTGAGGTTCCAATTTCTCATAAGAAACTTTTGCCATCTATCTTGCATACACCTGAGCTTGATTTGAAACCTTTGCCTGATAACTTGAAATATGTGTTTCTTGACGCTGATGATACTTTACCTGTTATCATTGCAAAGAATCTAACAAGTGTGCAGGAAGAAAAATTGTTGAATGTTCTTAGGGAACATAAGGCCGCTATAGGTTGGACTTTGGTTGACATTAAGGGTTTTAATCCTTTAATGTGTATGCATTGCATATTATTGGAGGAGAATTCGAAGCCACCTAGGGAGATGCAAAGACGCCTTAATCCACCTATGATGGAGGTTGTCAAAACAGAAATCTTGAAACTTTTGGATGCAGTTGTGATTTTTCCTATCACTGGTAGTAAATGGGTGGCACCTATTCATGTGATTTCCAAAAAGAATGGCGTCACTGTGGTGCGAAACAAGAATGATGAGCTTGTACCTTAAAGGGTGTAAAGTGGCTGGCGCATATGCATCGACTATAGGAAGTTGAATCTTGCTACTCGCAAGGATCACTTTGCTTTGCCTTTCATAGATCAAATGCTGGAGCGTTTGGCAAGTAAGTCTTTCTACTATTTTCTTGATGGATATAGTGGTTATAATTAGATTGTAATTGCTCCAAAAGATCAAGAAAAGACTACCTTTACTTATCCTTTTGGTACATATGCATATAGGAGAATGCCCTTTGGTTTGTGTAATGCACCTGCTACGTTTCAAAGATGCATGATGAGCATATTTTTTGACTATGTTGAAAGGATCACTGAAGTGTTTATGGATGATTTTACTATTTATGGTGATTCTTTTGATATGTGTTTGGATAATTTGTCTTTGATTTTGAAAAGATGCATGGAAACTAACCTTGTCTTGAATTATGAGAAGTGTCATTTTATGGTTCAACAAGGTTTAGTTTTAGGGCATATTGTATCTACGTGAGGGTTAGAGGTTGATAAAGCTGAAATAGGTGTTATCATGTCTTTGCCTTACCCCTCATATGTGAGGAAGGTGTGTTCTTTTCTTAGACATGCAGGTTTCTATAGACACTTTATCAAGGATTTTTCTAAGATTGCAGCACCCCTGTGCAAGTTGTTGGTGAAACATGCTGAGTTCATCTTTGATGATGTATGCAAGCATGCATTTGATAAGTTGAAAGAAAGTCTCACATTTTCACCCATCATTCAAGCACCCAACTGGGAAGTTTCTTTTGAGATTATGTGTGATGCTTATGATTATGCCGTTGGTGCTGTGTTAGGCCAATGAGTTGGTAAGAGTCTTCATGTCATTGCTTATGCTTCACGTACTCTTGATAATGCTTCATGTAACTACCATACAACTGAGAAAGAGTTATTTTCTATTGTGTTTCCACTTGAAAAATTTAGATCTTACTTACTTGGCACGAAAGTTGTTGTTTCTACTGACCATGCAGTGGTTAGGCACTTGATGAAGAAAAAGGAATCTAAGCCACACCTTATTCAATAGATCTTACTCTTGCAAGAGTTTGATCTTGAGATTAAGGACAAAAAGGGTGCTGAGAACTATGTTGTAGATCATTTAAGCTGCTTGCATGCCAAGGATGTGGAGGTTGAACCAATCAAGGAACACTTCCCAGATAGCAGTTTTATGCATTACTTTCATCTTCCTCCCAAACATGGTATGCTAATTTGGTTAACTTTTTAGTTACTATTGAGCTACCCTTAGGTATGCCTAAATCCCAACGTGATAAATTTAGAGTTGATGCTAGACATTATTTTTGGGATGTGCCTTATCTTTGGAAGATTGGTTCAGATTTGATTGTGAGAAGATGAGTTTCATTCTATTCTTACTTTTTTTCATGTATATTCTTGTGGTGGGAACTTTGGTGCTAAGCGCACT
Organism: Erythroxylum echinodendron; assembly: GCA_027575705.1. NCBI lineage: Eukaryota > Viridiplantae > Streptophyta > Magnoliopsida > Malpighiales > Erythroxylaceae > Erythroxylum > Erythroxylum echinodendron. Next base: position 41,852 of record JANZXR010025718.1, read on the forward strand.
TCTCACGAGGTTCTTGATTGTGGTTTCTTTTGGCCTACATTATTTAAGGATGCATATGAATTTTGCAAGTCATGTGAAAGATGCCAAAAAGTAAGGAATATTACTCGTAGAGATCAAATGACTTTAACTAATATGCTATTTGGTGAGATTTTTGATGGTTGGGGTATTGATTTCATGAGCCCTTTTCCTGCTTCATATGGTTATGTTTACATACTTGTTGCTGTTGATTATGTGTCTAAATGGATTGAAATTGTGGCTACTAGAACTAATGATGCTAAGGTTATTGTTAATTTTGTTAAGGCTAACATCTTTAACAGGTATGACATTCCAAAAGCAATTATTAGTGATAGGAGAACCCTTGTAACCAATCCTTTGAAGCTTTGGTGCTCAAATATCATGTTGTCCATAGAACCTCAACTGCCTATCATCCTCAAACTAGTGGCCAAGTAGAACTTTCAAACGTGAGATCAAGTCTGTTTTGGAGAAAACTGTGCAACCTAATAGGAAAGATTGGAGTCTGCGATTAGGTGATACATTGTGGGCTTATAGGACAGCTTATAAAACACCTTTAGGAATGTCACCCTTTAGGATGGCTTATGGTAAAGCTTGTCACCTCTCAATAGAACTTGAACATCGCGCTTTTTGGGCAATTAAGTAATGCAACTTTGAGTATAATGCGGTAGGTACCTATAGGAAGTTGCAATTGTAGGAGTTAGAGGAAATCAGGAATGATGCTTATGAGAATGCTAGACTTGACAAGGAAAGAACTAAAGCTTACCATGACAAGATGATTAGTAGGAAGGAGTTCCAAATTGGTCCAAAAGACCTTCTTTTTCAGTCACGACTTAAACTCTTTCCTGGAAAGCTTCGTTCCAGATGAGTAGGTCCTTTTGTTGTTACTAATGTGTTTGATTATGGTGCAGTGGAAATCCAAAGTTTAGATAGCAACAAAATCTT
>JANZXR010025739.1:0-14920 GCA_027575705.1 Erythroxylum echinodendron
AAATTAAATGAATTTATTCGTTTTAAGTATCACTGGTGGGGAATCCCTCCCTCGGGGGAAGCGCGTCCAGATATCACGTAGGACGTTGTGACCTGTCCAGGGAGGGGTTCCACCACATCATATCATTATTCAATTATAAAGCACCACAAGAAAATCAAAATATTTTAAAATCCAACTTTTTCCTCATCTCATTTCACAAAATCGCAAGTCTACATTGTACCTTTAAGCACTTACTACATGTACATCATCAAAACCTAGTACAAAGTACTACATGAAAGAGGAAAATATACTAAGTCTATCTAATCTATCCAAAAATCCCAGTTGACTGACCTTTGAGCCATGACTTCTCTTGCCAAATCACAATCCACACGACTAGTAGAGCCTCTCAGTAGCTAGAGTTGTCTCTCGATCCTGAAAAGACAACGTTGCAATTTTAGTGAGTTTTGTAAACTTAATGAGGTAACCATCATCGATGGTTCACTCAATTCATACAACACATCATTTCACATAACAAACAATCACATTTTTTCATAATTGATCATGTATCACATTTTCACTTAAGCATAGGCAATTATTCATTTCAATCAATCAACCATACTTAATAAAATGCATATGGAATGTTCATGAGACTCCTTTCCAATTGTTACATTGTTGTGACCAAGTGCCTGAACTGTCCTGTATCCATTTTGGATACCAGGCTCATTGCTAACTATCCCTTATTTGATGAGAATATAGGGCTCATTTTACATAGTGAGCCTTAGGCTTTTAATCATTGTCTGAGCTCAAGACTCTTTTCAAACTTTGAGTTTTAAGCTCTGACCGGTGGCTACTTTGGTCACAACTGCCATTATCTGATTATGCACTCATGTATGGAACACATCTATCATAATCAATCAATCAATTCAGGAAACAATTAACTCTTCCCTCGGACAGTCAATTGTTTGGAATCAACACAATCAATTTCACATTCATTCAATCATTTTAAAACAGAAATTAAGCAAACAAGTAATTAAGTGAGATCGTCAAGGTTACTCACTAGTTGCTCTCGAAGCTAATGCCTAGAAGTTCCTGCAACGTCTTGAGGTTGATGTTCTAATTGCTCCTCTATATCAAACAGCATACACATATATCAAAATTTGTACAATCAAAGTGCTTAATAATGCATATGTATGAAATGAAATATAGATAATGCATGTTCACGGAAATCCTGAGTATTTATCCAGAAATTTCATCACAAAGTCATTCTCTTACCAAAACTCATCTAAGTACAATTTATACTTAGGTTATGCCTCACTAAAACCATTAAAATCTCTATTCCTTTCTCATTGACTCACTTCAGATTTTTTTTCCAAGTCACACTTTTGGGTCTACTGTCGACATTCAATTAGAAAGAGAAACGGATATAATTTGTCCATATACACTTCTAGAAACGTGTTCCTCTATGTCGTACGTTTCTATTGACACCAAAATCACTCAATTTGGTTCAGTAATTTGGAAGATATGCCTCAAAAATTTTTGGGCTGTTCATATTCAAAAATAGTGTACTATGCATTAATTCCATCCACAAATTAACCATCTTAGAATCTGATTCAGAATTCGATATCTTCAGATAATTTGTACCCCTATGTCTCTAAGTTATTCCAAATCAAATATCATCTCATTTGGAGGTCTGAAGAAAAAGATATTGCCAAAAACCTATCAGATGTTCAACACCCCTGAAAACTTCAAAGTCGCTATCATGCAATTCTTCTTCTTCTTTACCAAAATCTCTACTTCAAACCTCCATAACTTTTGATCCAGAACTCCAAAACTTCCAAGTTGTATATCAATGGAAAGCTAAGAGAAAGATATACAGCTTGAATTAACCCCATTTTATCAAAATCCATCAATATCAGTACAGTAAATTCATGGAATTTTTAGATCAAAATTTTAACTCTCTTACTATTCATTCCCAAAAATTCTCAGACTTCATGTCAATTTTTGAGACTTTTAACGATAGAATTAAAATTTTGTTTCTGCATGTAAAATATATCCATATATCTATAGTTTAATTAAAATTAAGAATAGTCTCAATTTAACAACTCTAGAGGAAGTTATGGCTAAAACACAAAAGCATATCAGTGGAAAATTTTCTGCTAACATTTTCCAGATTTTCAAACTCTCAACATTTACATCTAACTCATCTAATACCTAGATTATCTCTTCCATTTCATTTCCTCATCATTCTCTACCCAATTCAACTTAATAAATCACTTACAAACAAATCATGATCTATAATTAATCATTAATCAAAAACAGAGTACATATATTTACCCATTCATAAGCAATTTTATACACTTATCCAAACACCACTTTGATGATCATTCAACCTTAAAACATCTTTATACCATTACATGAATTATTACCCATCCTACATATCCAAAAACAACACATGTACATGGATTTTTCATCACCCATGACACATATATAAACCTTGCATAACCAAGTCATCAATTTTCAATTTACTCATCAATCTAACTTAAATTAACTATACCCAAGACATTTAAAACATAACTTACTAGGTTTAGCTCCAAACTCTTCCAAATCTCACTCAACCCTAGCTCCCAAGCATCCCGCGTTCTTCATATTCTAAAAGAGGTAAAGGTAGGTTTTTCTTATGGCAAAGGGGAAGAAAATAGCAAATATGCTAGTAGCACATGAAGGAAAGTGTGATCTCTTGAGTTGAGGTGGTAGAGATTGAAGAAAAAAAAATGGTGAAGAAGGAGAAGATAACCACGAAGAGGAGGATGGGTAGAGCAAAAGAAAGAACACCAATTGGCTTTTTAATAAAAGCAATGTGGAATACCAAAAGAAAAGGGTTTAAAAACCTAGTGGGCTTAAGGCATTGTTTGGCAAATGACTTGTGTCACTTGCCACATGTCCAATTCTTATAACCTAAGTCCAATTTCTATTCTAATTGTCTTCCAATTTTCAGTGACACTAGTCAATAAATCCTATATTCATTTACAAAAATTTTCATTGCCATTTGAGAGTAAATTCTACTACCATTTATCATTTGTCTTGCCACTTGACATTTTTCCTAGTCCAAAAATTACCCTAAATACAATCACATTTATGAACAATTATACCCAGAATGTCAATGGATGCATGTACAGTCATTTTCACATGCAAAATTTCACTATTCACGCATATGTGCATGTCATATTATGTATGAACATGGAATTCATTTTCTAATCTCTCATAAATCATTCATATTTACTGTTTTAGCCCCCTACAGTTAATGGGATGTTACAACTCTCCCCTCCTTATAAGAAATTTCGTCCTCGAAATTCTTACCTATTTGTTCGAACAAGTGGGATATTGTCTCCTTATGTGCTCCTTCGTTTCCCATGTGACTTCCTCAATTGATTGATTCCTCTATAAGCCCTTCACCAATGGAATGACTCGGTTCCTTAATTACTTGATATGTGATCCCACATTCTTTATTGGCTCCTCAATATAACTTAAGTTACTAGCAACCTCAATCTCCTAAGCTGGTATCACATGTGTCGAATCCGATCAGTATCTTCGGAGCATACTCTCATGAAACACATTATGAAATTGACACATCTCGTTCAATAAGTCCAACTTATAGGCCAAAGGTCATACCCTCTCAATGATCTCATAAGGACCAATGTAGCTAGGGCTTAACTTGTCCTTTTTACTGAATCTCAGAACTCCCTTCAAAGGTAATACTCTAAGGAGTACTCTGTCTCCCACATTGTGCTCTATATCACATCGGTGTTGATCCATATAACTCTTTTGTCTATCTTGAGCCGCTTTGACATAGTTTTAGATCAACTTTACCTTATCCACTGTATCTTGTATCGACTCTGGGCCTTCAACTATTCTCAAGCCCTCTTCATCCCAATATAATGGCGAACAACATTTTCTACCATACAGTACCTCATACAGTTCCATTCCAATACTACTGTGGTAGTGATTGCTGTAGGCAAACTCTATCAATGCCATATATTGATCTCAAGATCCTCTAAACTCCAATACACACGCCCTAATCATATCCTTAACAGTCGTGATTGTCCTCTCACTCTGTCCATCTGTCTGAGGACGAAATGCTATACTGAAGTTCAACTTAGTTCCTACAGCAGACTGCAAGCTCTTCCAAAACCTCAAAGTAAATCTGGGATCCCTGTCCGATACAATGGACATTGGAACCCTATGCAGTCTCACCACCTCATTCACATATCTTCGAGCTAACTAATCAAGTGAATTATTTTCTCTCACTGGTAAGAAGTGGGCCGACTTTGTCAACTGGTCTTCTTCAACCATATAGCATTATTCGTCCTCGGAGTCTTAGGCAGTCCCATGATGAAGTCCATAGTACTCAGTTCCCATTTCCACTCCAGAATGGGCAACGAATGGAGCTTAACTACCGGAGCTTGGTGCTCAGCTTTAACTAGCTGGCAAGTCATACATCTACATACATACTCCGCTACTTGCTTCTTTATTCCAGGCCATTAGAAATGCTGCTTCAGTGTGTTATACATGTTAGTAGTACCAGGATGCATAGTATAGGTAGCCATATGAGCTTCCTCAAGTATCTCCTTCCTCAGATCATCCACATTAGGCACTCACAGCCTCTGCTTCAACCATAAAGTCTCATCTTTCAATTCAAACTCAGAATACGAATTAATCTTTACCTTTTCCATAACCTTCACCATATTGGGATCTTTCCCCTGAACTTTTCAGATTCTATCATACAACATTGGTCTTAGCTTTAGTGTAGCAATCAATGCCTCATTCTGCCCTAGATTCAACTCCACATTGAGAGCTCTCAAATGAATCAAATTAGGTAGCCTCGATAACTGAATCTTAGCTGTACTGATATTGGACTTCCTGCTCAAAGCATCTGCCACCACATTAGCTTTACTTGGGTGGTACTCAATAGTACAATCATAATCTTTCATTAATTCAATCCATCTTCTCTTTCTCGAGTTCAACTCCCTCTGACTCAGCAGATATCTCAAACTCTTATGATCTGTGTATATCTGGAAAGTCTCTCCATACAAATGATGTTTCCAAATCTTTAGAGCAAAGACAACTGCAGCTAGCTCTAAATCATGTACCGGATAACTAATCTCGAGAGACCTTAGTTGTCTCGATGCATAAGTGATCACCCTGCAATGCTGCATCAATACATATCCCAATCTTTGATGCAATGCATCACTGTAGACCACATATCCTTCGGTCCTTGATGGAATAGTCAACACCAATGTAGTAGTCAACCGATGTTTCAGCTCCTCAAAGCTTTTCTGACACTCCTCATTCCATCTGAACACTATATTCTTCCTCAGAAGCTTTGTCAAAAGGTTGAGATTAGAGAAAACCCCTCGACAAACCTCTGGTAACATCTAGCCAATCCTAGGAAGCATCAAATTTCAGACACATTTCTCAAAGCTTCCCAATTCATCACTGCCTCAATCTTCTTTGGATCGACCTGTATGTCATCTCCAGTCACTATACGTCCCAGAAATACAACCTGATCCAGCCAAAATTCACACTTACTGAATTTGGCATACAACTGCTTTTCCCTCATAATCTGTAAAATAACTCTCAGATCCTCAGCATATTCCTTTATGCTCTTCGAATACACCAAGTTATCATTAATAAACACAATCACAAATCAATCCAGGTAGGGATGAAACACCTTATTCTTCAAGGTCATAAAAGATACCGGGACATTAGTCAGCCCAAACGGCATCACTAAAAACTCAAAATGCCCATACCTGCTCCTGAATGCACTCTTAGGTACATTAGCCTTAGCTATCTTCAACTGATAGTACCCTGATCTTAAATCCAGTTTAGTGAATACCTGAGCTCCCTGCAGCAGATCAAGCAAATCATCAATTATAGGCAGCGGGTACTTGTTCTTCACTGTCACCCAATTCAGCTACCTATAGTCAATGCATAACCTCAAAGTCCCATCCTTTTTCTTCACAAACAATATTGGAGCTCCCCAAGGTGAAACACTAGGTCTAATAAAACCTTTTTCCAGTAATTCTTGTAACTAAGCTTTCAACTCCTTCAGTTCCACAAGTGTCATCCTATATGGAAGAATAAATATAGGAGCAGCACCAGGAACTAGATCAATTATGAACTATGTTTCCCGATGAGCTTCTGGATCTAGTGGTAAACCAGGTAGCTTATCGGGAAATACATCTAGGAACTCCCTAACCATGGGAATGTCCTGTACACTCTGCTCATCTCTAGTATCAATGATGTGATTCTAATAAGTCTCACATCCCCCGTGCATCAACCTCAGTGCACTCATAAAGGATATCATCCTGGCTGGCACTGCTTGACTAACTCCTCTGAATACTGCCCTCGGCCGACCAGAAGATTCCAATACTGCCTCTTTGGTATAGTAGTTCATGATAGCCCTATAAGTAGTGAGCCAATCCATACCTAGGATAACATCTATCTCTCTCAACTGTAGTATAATCTAGTCTACCACTAACTCTACTGGATCAATCCTAATCAAGCACCCCTTATAGACCCCTCCTATGATAGTAGTACTACCTAAAGGTTTACTCACCTCTAGCCCATACTGTAGCAATTCCTTATCACAATATAGCCTACATGTCAAATGTGGTGTAATAAAGGAGTGTGTGGATTATGGATCTAGCAGTGCAAATACCTCAAAGTCATAAACAAGAAGTCCACCTGCCATAACATCTGGTGAGTCTTGAGCCTCCTGCCTAGCCTGGGATTGCGGTCAGCTACCCCACCCCTCAGTCCTCATAGAAGAACTCCTAGAGCTCACTCTGCTGCTACCTCAGGCTCTCTGTCTAGGTCCACTTTGTCTGCTCTGCTGGACCGTAGCATCACTCCCAGATCGCCCACTCACACTAGACTGAGCTCCTAAAGTAGCAAGGCAATCCCTGATCTGGCAGTCAAAGGAGGTGTATTTGAGGCAATCTTCAGCTAACCTCTAACACTCACCACCATGCCTCCTCTCACAATGCTCACATACTAGAAATTTTTTTTGTACTGCACCCGTTCCACTGCTAGTCTATGAAGATCTACCCCTCTACCCAGATCCTTACTGCTTGGATCCACCTGGTAGTCTGAATGCTCTATTATAGCTCTTATTGAATCTTTCTCCATAACTACCCTGACTCTCACTAGGCCTCTTCCCTCTACACCATTGCCCAGTATCTACTCGTCTCTCTCCCAGTAGTTGCTCAATTCTAATTGAAGCATCTCTCAACTCAGTGAAATTATCTAAATCTAAAAGCGCCAACCTTGTTCTGACCTTCATCTTGAGTCCATCCTCAAACCTCCTACACTTATATTCTTCTGTAGGGATTAGAGCAATAGTATAACCCATCAACTCATTAAACTGGATCTCATATTCAGCCATTGACATCCTACCCTGCTTCAATTCCAAGAACTCCTTCATCTTCATGTCCAAATAGATCTTGGGCATGTAATTATCTCTGAAGACCCTCAGAAAGTCTTCCCACTTCAATTGACAAGGTTTGGTAGTACTACCTGGGATAGTCTTCCACCACTGGTAAGCTCAGCCCTGTAGTAAGGACCCTACGTAGTCAAACCTCTCATTCGGCTCGTATTCCATCTGATCAAAAACCCTCTCAGTCCTTTCCAACCATCCTTCAGCTTCAGCAGGGTCTGTACTGTCATAAAAGTCTACAGCTTCCTGCTTCCGCAACCTATCATACCTCCTCTCCCTTTTCTCAGAAACTTTAGGAGGCATCTCCTCAGAACAAGTTACGGAGGACTCCCTACTGGCTCCTATCGATCCTTGGACAGCTGGTTGACCAATTTGATCACTCAGAGTCGATGACCTATAACAAACAATAATTTTAATCATTTTTCCCTTCTTATGATATTTCATGCTTAACATTTCTATATGTCCCAGTAGATGCCAACCATACTCTAATACTACCTAAATGTAGTGCCCCCTTATCGCAGGGTACACACCGGGATGCCCGGAGGTCATTCCGGTACATCCACTTCATATGGCATCATATCATTATTCAATTATAAAGAATCATAAGAAAATTGCAATATTTTAAAATCCAACTTTTTCCTTATTTCATTTCACAAAACCACAAGTCTACATTGTACATTCAATCACTTACTACATGTACATTATCGAAACCTAGTACAAAGGTACTACATGAAATAGGAAAATATACAAAGTTTATCTAATCTATTTAAAAATCCCAGTTGACCGACCTTTGTGCCATGACTTCTCTTGCCAAATCACAATCCACACAGCTAGTAGAGCCTCTCAGCAGCTAGAGTTATCTCTCGGTCTTGAAAAGACACTGTTGTAATTTTGGTGAGTTTTGCGAACTCAACGAGGTAACCATAACCGATGGTTTGCTCAATTCATACAACACATCATTTCACATAACAAACAACCACATTTTCTCAATTAATTTTCTCATAATTGATCATGTATCACATTTTTACTTAAGCATAGGCAATTATGCATTTCAATCAATCAACCATACTTAACAAGATGTAAATGGAATGTTCATGAGACTCCTTTCCAATTGTTACATTGTTGTGACCGAGTGCCTGAACTGTCCCATATCTATTTTGGATATCGGGCTTATTGCTAACTGTCCCTTATCTGATGAGGATATAGGGCTTATTGTACATAGTGAGCCATAGGCTCTTAATCATTATCTGAGCTCGAGGATCTTTTCACACTTTGAGCTTTAAGCTATGATCAGTTGCTACTCTGGTCACAACTGCCACTATCTAATTGTGCACTCATGTATGGAATGCATCTATCATAATCAATCAATCAATTCAAGAAATAATTAGTTCTTCCCATTCATATACAGGTAGCACTTCCAATACAGTCCCGAAATATAGAACTCCTCGGAGAGTCAATTGTCCAGAATCAACACAATCAACTTCATATTCATTCAATCATTTTAAAACAGAAATTAAGCAAACAAGTAATTAATGAGACCGTCTAGGTTACTCACTAATTGTTACCGAAGCTAATGCCTAGAAATTCTAGCAACGTTTGGAGGTTGACGTTCCAGTTGCTCCTCTATATCAAACACCATACACATATATCACAATTTGAACAATCATAAGTGTTTAAGAATGCACATGTATGAAATGAAATATGTATAATACATGTTCATGACAATCCCAAGTATTTATTCATAAATTTCATCACAAAGTCATTCTCATATCAAAACTCGTCTAAGTACAATTTATACTTAGGGTATGCCTCACTAAAACCATTAAAATCTTTATTCCTTTCTCATTGACTCACTTCAGTTTTTTTTTCCAAGTCACACTTTCAAGTCTACTATTCACATTCAATTAGAAAGTGAAACTGATTAATTTGGTCATATCCTCTTCTAGAAAAGTGTTCCTCTGTGTCTTATGTTTCTATTGACACCAAAATCACTCAATTGGGTTCAGTAATTTAGAAGATATGCCTCAAACATTTTCGGGCTCTTCATATTCAAAAATAATGTACTATACATAACTTCCATCCAAATATTAACCATCTTAGAATCTGATTCGGAATTTGATGTCTTCATATAATTTGTTTCCATATGTCTCTAGTTTATTGCAAATAAAAGATCATCTCATTTGGAGGTTGGAAAAAAAAGATAGTTCTCAAAAACCATCAGGTGTTCAACATCCTTGAAAACTTCAAAGTCGCTATCATGTAATTCTTTTTTTTCTTTACCAAAATCTCTACTTCAAACCTCCAAAACTTTTTATACAGAACTCCGAAAATTCCAAATTTTATATCAATGGAAAGTTAAAGAAATATATACAACTTTCATGAAGATCTTTTTGTCAAAATCCATCCAGATCAGTACAGTAAATTCATGGAATTTTCAGATCAAAATTTTAACTCTCTTACTATTCATTCCCAGAAATTCTCAGACTTCATGTCAATTTTTTAGACTTTTAATGACAGAATTAAAATTTGGTTTCTTCATGAAAAATATATCCATATATCTCTACTTTAATTAAAATAAGTAATCATTGCAATTGAACAACTCTAGAAGAAGTTATGGTTAAAACATAAAAGCATATAAGTGGAAATTATTTTGGCTAACATTTTTAAGATTTTCGAATTTTCAACATTTACATCTAACTCATCTAATACCCAGATTATCTCTTCCATTTCATTTCCTGATCATTCTCTACCCAATTCAACTCAATAAATCACTTACAAAAAAATCATGATCTATAATTAATCATTAACCAAAAATAGAGTATATATATTTACCCATTCATAAGCAATTTTCTACACTCATCCAAACACCACTTTGATGATCAGTCAACCTCAAAACATCTTTGTACCTTTACATGAATTATTACCCATCCTACATATACAAAAACAAGACATGTACATAGATTTTTCATCACCCACAATACATACATAAACCTTGCATAACCAAGACATCAATTTTCAATTTACTAATCCATCTAGCTTAAACTAACCATATCCATGAAATTTAAAGCATAAATTACTATGCTTAAATCCAAACTCTTCCAAATCTCACTCAACCTTATATCCCAATCATACCACGTTCTTCATCTTCTAAAATAGGTAAAGGTAGGTTTTTCGTATGGAAAAGGGGAAGAAAATAGCAAATATGCTAGTAGCACATGAAGGAAAGTGTGATCTCTTAAGTTGAGATGGTAGAGATTGAAAAAATAAAAAATGTTGAAGAAGGAGAAGAGAACCATGAAGAGGAGGATGGGGAGAGAAAAAGAAAGAACACCAATTGGACTTTTAATGAAAAGCAACGTGAAAGAACAAAACAAAAGGTTTTAAAAACCTAGTTGACTTAAGGCATTGTTTGGCAAGTGACTTATGTCACTTGCCACATGTCTAATTCTTATAATCTAAGTCCAATTTATATTCTAATTGTCTTCCAATTTTCAGTGACACTTGTTAATAAATCCCATAGTCATTTATCAAAATTTCCATTGCCATTTGAGAGTAAATTTTTCTACCATTTATCATTTGTCTTGCCACTTGGCATTTTTCCTAGTCCAAAAATTACCCTAATTTTCAGAAATTTTCCTAAAATTCTCCAAAAATTCTAAATCAAAAACTACACTCTCCAAATCAATTTTCAATACAAACAAACCACAATTCTCAATACAATCACATTTATGAACAATTATACCCAGAATGTCAATAGATGCATGTACAATCATTTTCATATGCAAAATTTCATTATTAACGTATATGTACATGTCATATTATGTATGAACATGGAATGCATTTTCTAATCTCTCATAAATCACTCATATTTACTATTCTAGCATCTCTACAGGTAATGGAATGTTACATGAACCCTCAACATAAATAAGCACAATGGATATACCTAAAACACAAAGGAGAACTTAGAGTATGTAAAAAGCACACTACTTAGAGATTCAGTGAATGTATAGTAAAGTGAAGCTATAATCAGATGCAAGATTCTTTAGTGAAACAGTTTCTCAAGTCCAATTGATATCTTCAATGATAAGTGCATCTACAGTTTTGTATTTGGATTCAAACTTTCTCGTATTCCTTTCTTTCCAAATTGTTTGCACACACAATTTCATAGCTAGTAATTAAATCAATTTGTTCATCACAGGAATAGAGTATTATGTTGCTAGCCAATGAATAATGATGAAGATAGAATTATCAGAACCATTCTATAAGCATCTTAGCTTCACTTTTTCCCAAATAAACTTAGAGAATGGACATATGAAAAATAGATGATATCTAGTTTCATCTTGTGTGGAACATAATATGCAGCTTTTATTGATGTCAAGGTAAGAAATTCTATCAGTAGTTTTACCGATTATTAATAATAAGCCATAAAAGAAAAGATACCTTTGGAGGAAGGATATTGTGCCAAACAATTATGCTCCACTTTGCTTTTGGATTCCTTAATCTGAGCATATCCATAGTAATGTTGTTAGAGAGTTTGTTAATTGGTAGGTCTCTCTAATAAAAGGTGTCTATATTGGATAAATTTGGGGAATATTATGGTTGTAACTAACTAAAAGGAGAATGAAGTCTCTAGGAGTTACCATCAATGAATGAACTAAGTTTAGTATAAAGGGGAAAAAGAGAGATCATTGATAGGTTAGATGATGGATAAGAGAGCCCTGACCTGACCAATTTTCAAACCATCATTGCCAACTTTTCGCTTGACATTATCTTGGACTAAATTTTGCAAGTTCAATAATTGATTTAAGAAGTAAGAGTCAGAAGGAATTTTACTCATCTCCCAAATACATCTATCTTTAAGGAAGTAGGAATGGATCCATCTAATCCATAGTGATTTTTTGTCCTCAGGTATCTAATAAAGTCTTTTAAAGATGAGAGCTTGGTTAACTAAACTAATGTTTAACCCTCCCTCATCTTTAGGACAACATATATCCGTTCACGTCACCTTGGCTACCCTTTTCTTTCCGTTAGAGTGATTCCATAGGAAGTTCTTAAGTAATCTTTCCACTGTCTTGATGACTTCTTTGGTGAGATCGTTGTGTTTAGATATAAAATTTTTGGTTATCTATAGGGAATAAGATTCTCTAGTGAATATCTCCACAATTAAATTTCATAAAAGTATGACTTTATGTAAGGCGAAAAATGCAACATGATTTATTATATAATGAAATATTTATTTCTTTTATAAATAAGCCCAGTACTACAACTTATTCATGAAAATTGTAATTAGATCAATTAGCAAGATTTCCTATTATATATAGAATACTAAGACTTTGAAAAAGTCAAATTTGATGATTTTGGGATGTGATGTTTAGTTGAAAGAGGTATTATCTTGTAATTTTATAATTAAATTAAATAATAAAATGTTATGACATATTTAAAAGGTTGAATATAATCTTAATGTCCCATTGAAAAAATTGTTTGTTTCCATGTACACTTATAAGAGAATGGCTCTTAAGATGAGTAACTGAAATAAGATGAAATTTGGAAATTTCAAATCTCATGAAAATGTATTCAATTGAAACAATTACCTTTATTGATACATTTGATGTATAATTAAAATGTTATAAGATGTTGAAAGATTGAATTTATGATGAATTCAAAAAGTACTTTTAGATTATTTTAATTTATCATATCTACAAGAAAGTTGTAGGAGTGTAATTGTCCTCTTTAGTATGAGTATAGAGGCATATTGCTTAGAATAAAACAATAATTCATACTTCAATTTTTTGAAATATAATTGCCCAAAAATGACTCTTATTGGATATGAAATGGTAAAAGCTTAATTATAAGTGTTAGACCTATAGATATAGATATGGAATATTTTACATTTTAGTCTAAGTACATAGATAACATACTAAATGTGTTTAGTATTTAAGATATCTCAATCTTGCGAAGTATTAAAGATATCTATTATCTTATGTGTGAGTTGATATTTGAGTTCAAGGTTATAAGAATGTTAACATTAGAACAATATTATTTCAATATTGGAAAAGCCCTAATATAACATTAATTGCTAATTAGGCCATAATACATTTTTTACTTAGTTGAAATGATTAAATGGATTAATGAATTCCTTAATGAACTTAATATAGTTCCTTGTATTGTTTAGATAGTAACATACTATAGAACATTAGAGCCATTAGGTATCTGAAAAAGATGAGGTCTCATTAAAGATCAAGGTATGTGTCGAGGAAGTTTCACTTAATTGGATGATAATTAAGATGAAAGTTGTAATTGTTTGCTCAAGGTTACACACTCTAAGTTTTACTAATTTTTAACCTTGGTAATTACTGCAATCGCACGGATCGTTCGTATAGTACCTAAGGTTTTGATCCCACAAGGAAGGGAACTAGTCCTAAAATCTAGCAGCAGCTAAGTTCGCAAAACCTAATTAAACAACTATTGTGAAAATTAAGATTAATCAAGAATCAAATATGAGAATTTAAAATACTAAAAGAACAAACAGAAGCAAACTCAAAAAAGAAATCCAAAATTCAATCTAGAAGTGACCAATTGAGAGAAAGGGGAATTTATTCAAAATAAAAGAAAATTTATTCAATTATGAAATTTTCAATTTAACGGGCCTAGAGGGTCCTAGGGTGAATTATTCTCTCTCGAGTTATAATTCTTAACCCTAATAAATATTCCCTAATTCAAATTGTTAAAATTGCGATCTCTCGATCCGCAATTTGTCCAAAACCTAAATTAGTTCTGATGTTGTCTATTAACCTACCTGGAATCTGTGCTCGATCTCTTGTTACACAACTCTACCAGTTTGATTCAATTCTCTACCTATCAATTTACCTAACTCTTGCTAACCTAATCGATGATTTTCACCGGCTCACCTTTTTAGTTTAATTCCCAGTTATGAATAATCGAATTAAATCATAATAAATCGAAATAGAACACAATCAAACTAATCTTATTAATCTCAAAAATAAATAAACCAGAAGGTGAGTTTAGACAAAAGCATCAACATTCAACGACAAATATCTCTAATCAATCTTAAGACTCTATACATCAATGAAATCGAAATAATGACTAGAATATACTTTTGAAATGGATTTCGGAGTTACAACTGCGGGAAACCATCTGTTCTAGAAAGTACGTCCCGTTAAGCATGTCTCTGTGCCTCTCTTCCTTCATCTCATTTCTTGATCGATTAATCTCTAACTAGGTTTTACCTCAGATTTTCGACAGAGTCTCTCTCTTTTTGCAGCTCTTGGCTCTCTCTAATCTCCCTTATGGCTGCTATGTATTGTTCTATTTATTCTGTAGTAGCCCTAGATCAAACTTGTGGTCAAAATTGTAACATCCCGTTTCCACAGAACGGGTCGGACCTGAGAAACAGGCCCAAGTGAGGTCAATCGGAGAAGTTAGGAA
>JANZXR010025750.1:0-14919 GCA_027575705.1 Erythroxylum echinodendron
ACCCATAGAATTCTATTTCCTTTTGATTGTTTTGTTTACCTATTTGTTTGTTTTCTTTCTTTAGTTATGATCATTTTTTAATTGAGTTTGAGTGATGTTCATGTTGATTTTGTTTAATTTCAACTTGTTTTCTTTTCTAATTTCTTGTTGATGATATTATCTTGAGGTGTTTGTAGGATTTGGGATTATGGAGAATTCATTTATGCTTACAAGAAGGTTTAAAATTGTGAGGATCACTAATTTCCACATTCGTGAGAATTGAAGTGAATCCCACGAGCGTGGGAAATTTCTCTAGAAAGTTTCTAAAGAGAAAACCCATGTCCATGGGAATTGTGGTGATTCCCATGAACATGATATTCCTCTCGAAACTTAAAGTTTCCCTCTTTCCCATGAGCGTGGGAAAAAGGAAAACTTAAAGTTTCCCTCTCCTTTTTTTCTCTCACCCTATTTTCAAAATTTCACCCCATCTCTCTCTAACCCATGAAATTCTCTCCTCCCACTCTCTATCACTCTTCAATTTTCCTCTCGATTCTTAGTATTTTCTTCAACCCTTTCATTATTCTTAGAATCCTTTCACCTTTTCATACATTAATCATTCAAAAACACAAGGATTTGGGGTAAGATTTTACTCTCTCTCTCTTAAATACGAATTTCACTCTCTCTCTCTTTTTTTGCAGATTTTCTTCTTGTAATGGCACCACTAAGGAAGATGATGGCTAGGAAACTGGTTGATGAACTCCAACTTCAAGTTTCCAGTGAATGTAAGCTCAACTTAACATCAACCTATCGAACCCCATTTTCAATTTACTCGAAAGAAGAAGGTACAAGATTTTGCAACTTTAGGAATAGAGAAATAGTCACTCCTAGGTATTTTGATTTATAAGTGCTAGAGAACATAGGAGTGAGATGACAAATTGAGTAACTAGACAAACGTAGGGTGGAATATGTTTGTTTAATACGATATACCTATTTATGCAACTATAACCTTAGAATTTGTCACAACAGTCCAGTATAACCCCAAAATGGATGTTTTTTGTTTTTTAACTTGATTATCCTATCATACGTGAAATTTGCAATTTATCAAATGCAAAAATTCTAGATGGTCACGTTGATTTTGATGTTGATTACTATTTGAAAACTCTCACAGGTTAAGAAAATTTTGACTCACGCAATGCACTGAATTCTTTAATCTGTAGTGTCGAACATTTGTTGTCGCATAAATTTATATGTTTAACTGTGTTTAATTAAATGGAAAGTAACAAATACTCAGCCAAAGATATTTTCTTTAATGTTTCGTGGATCAAAAAATTAAAATTAACACACCTTATAGGATTTTTTGATGACTAGTGAGTGTGGTTAATAAAAAGAATTCGTTTTTTGGGATGTCTCATATTGCTTTCACTTTGGGTGTGTTTTATAATGTTAATATGGATAATTTGTGTACTACTCCCCATGATATGTTTGACATAGCTTATTTGAGGCTCTCTAAGATTGTAGACGTCCATTGTATGGAACTTTGCAATTCTCAGACGTACATTGCAGTGAGGAGCAGGACGAGCACTAGTATGGTTGTATCCCGACCCTCCATATCCCGTGTAACTCTGAAGCACGAGGAGGAAGTAGTAGAAGCAAAACTAAGTGCACTGGAAAAGGTTATTCAATTTTAACAAATCCTCGACCAAATGGACACCAACCAGCAACAGATGACATCCCAACTTGATGAGCTTGGCACCTAAATGCGGCAGGTTCATAAGGAGCAATGTAGCTTGAAGAAAAGATTTCTCAACTTCTGTTGGCAGAACAGCTTTAAAGCTCCTTCTCTTTACCATCGCCACCATCATCTCCATAAGCCACTTCTTAACTTAAACTTTTCATTTGTATCATTTCTTTTGTTTGATTTCCTGTCATTTCTATTTGGTTTGATTTTATTTTCTTTTATGTGGTTTTATGTCTTTTTTTAATTTTTGTGTCATTATTTTTGTTTGTATTATTTGAGTTCATTTTCCCTTATTGGTTGTTGTTTTGTCACATTGAGGACAATGTGATCTTTAAGAGTGGGGAGTTTTCATTGACTTTCTTAATTGCATTGTTTGTATTTTGTTAATTAGGATGCATGTTTAGGCATATTATATATGCTTTGTGTCAGCAATGATGTTTTGTGTTAGCAATGGAACCGTACTTGAATCACTCCAATAAAATTCTAACATATTAGTTGGAATTAGATTGAATGCATGCTTAAACTCAAATTAGGCTACTTAAGTAGAAAGTAAACCATATAGAGTGATGAAAAGTAGTAGGTTACATAAGCTTATTCATAAATTGACATTTGAACAATCAGGTAGTGTAAAGATGCATAATGAGTTTCATTTAAGCCGAAGTGAAGATTAAGCCTTATGACTCCATCTATAGTCATTTCATTTCTTTGTTAAGTGTTACTTCCATAGGTTACTACCTTCAAAACTTGTTTTAAATCGGTTTAAGTCTACTAGATGCATGCTTAATAGAAATGATCTAGGCCCTTTTGTGTTAACCCTTGGCTTAAATGACCTACCTGTTATTATCCCTTGCTACCCCTGTTGAGTCTTAACCTTTTGTTTTGTGATAACACCTGAAATTTAAAAACTTTAAACCCCTTTATCCTACCCTTCCATAAGCTTAGTAGAGTATTAAGTAAAATATTAGTTGGGATTATGTGAAATTTGCACCAAGAAAGGTTAAGTATATTTCTTCTTATGGACTACATTGTATAAAGTGCTAGTTTTGATTCATACTTCGTCCTTATATTAAGAAAAAGAGAGAAAATAAAAGAAAATAAAAGAAAAAGGAAGAACAAGTGAGTAACATCAATAAGTGCAGAATATTGGTTATATTTGTATTTCTCATAGTTATGTTTTGTTATCCCATTTTATATGCTTTTTACTCTACTTATGCTTGTGCTTCACCCTCTTCCCTTTCTTTTGAGCCACCTTAACCCTTACCGCATTACAACCCCAAACAAGTCCTTTTGATCTATTCATGCATGCAATCATTATAGAGGAGAATTGGTGTATTATCAAGCCTATGGTAGTGTAGTTTCCTATAGGAAGTTTAAGCGAAACACTAACCATTAAACATTTGAGAGAAATGAGTGAAAACTGTGAGGGAAGTTCATTTGTGCATCCTTACTTATCTTTGAGTGATTGTGCCAATTGTGAGTTTACTGATGTACACCAATAAGAAAGTAATCATGATATGTGCATTAACTTGATATTTGAGTTGGCTTGAATTTGAGGGATTGTATGTGTTGATCTATGTGAAACTGAAGTGTTAGAATTGATTGGTTGTATTTATTTTTCTTAAGGACAAGCAAAGATTAGTACAGAAGCTGATCTCAAACTCTGCACATGAGCTACGCTAGTATGGTTCCACCTTCCTTGTGGTTTTCCTTCCTTCACCTTCTCTTACGTGATTGTTTCTTTTTGAATGCGTTCCCAGGATCCTCAATATCTTCACATTCTCCCTGGGGTTCAAGTTGCTTGATATCCGTTGGACGCAAAGGAGAATGATAGTCTTTCTTTGACACCTTAAAGGTTAATTTCTCCTTTCCTACTCTCAGAGTTAGTTCACCGCCTTCAATGTCAATGATCAAGCAAGTAACCAGGAACGGTCATCCAAGGACCATAGGGGTTGCCACATCTTCTCCAATATCCAGTATATAGAAAGTTATAAGGAAGATGAATCTATCAATCTGTAATTGCATGTTCTTAACAATCCCTTTAGTTGGTACATTATTCGGTTGATCATTTTGACTAATATCTTTGTGGGCTCTGGCTCTCGTAACCCTAACTTCTGACTAAAAGCGTAGGGCAACATGTTGATACTAGCTCCCAAATTTGCAAATGCCCTAGTTATGTTAACTCCATTTATAATGCAAGGAATGAAAAAGTCCGCTAGGTCTTCTTTCTTTTATGCTATGTTGAAATTTTCGTATGTTATATGCTCCTTCGCCTCTTTCTTGACCGGTACCTTTAATATGAGCTTTGTTTAGAGTTGATTCATTATATCCTTAATCTTGTTTGACTCATCCTCCTTAACATTCTTCATTACTCTACTTGAACTTGACTTCCACTGAGAAAAATAGGATATGGAATCTCAGGTTGAGGC
The DNA here is from genome assembly GCA_027575705.1 of Erythroxylum echinodendron. Classification (NCBI taxonomy): domain Eukaryota; kingdom Viridiplantae; phylum Streptophyta; class Magnoliopsida; order Malpighiales; family Erythroxylaceae; genus Erythroxylum; species Erythroxylum echinodendron. The sequence goes on from JANZXR010025750.1 coordinate 4,144, forward strand.
TCCTTGATCAGCTCAATTACTAACTCACTTAGAAGGACTTCCAAAACTATTTGTCCTTCTCTCTTGTCTTTGTCTTCCTTATTATGTTCACTTTCCTTTTCCTCTGTCCGAATGATGGCTATCCGTTTCTTCAGGTTGACCTTTGTATTGCTAGGTAGACTACTTGCACTTATGGAAGACAATGCATTAGCAAGTTAACCTACTTGAACCTCTAAGTTGTGGATGGATGAGGCATAATTCTTCACTGTTTGGTCAAACTTCGCCTCCATCCTCTTTTGACTCTCCTCCTAACTAACAAACATTCTCTTCTGATTATCTTCTTGAGCTGCCAGTTTGGAAACCAAAACCTCCATCATCTTGTCTATTTTTCTCTCTATCAATCCAATTCAATCTTACTAAAATCCCGGAGGTCCTTGTAGTCTCGCTTGGCCACCCGCATTATTAGTACTCTAAGAAAAATTTGTGGTTTTTCCACACTAGATTATAAGTATTTAAGTATAGTTTATTACCTCTTTATGGCTAGCCCAGGTAATTTACCTGTTCTGTACTATTGGATCTTAACAAAAGACTCTCAGTTGAGCCATGGTTGTTTTGTCTGTATAACTCACATTATACTTGCATCTCCTTAGCTTTAGCTGAAGATGCTCCTTGCATATTGTTCAACTACTTTGTAAAGGATGTAATCTGTGTCTACAAAGTAGTAATAGAGTTAATAGGTTACTCCTTATGCCCTTGTCTATTCCTCTTACTTGACCACATGCAACAATTGCTCACCAACTCCTCCAAAAGGTCGTGAGATGCTTCAAGAATCTTTCTCATCAAAGAAGCTCCAGCAATTGCATCTCTATAGTTTCTCTCATGCTCAGATTCACATCATTGTAGAAAGTCTACAACAGGAACTCCCTCAGAAGGTTACTGTGGGGACAAATTCTCCGTAATTCTTTAAATCTCTCCTAAGCTTAATAGAGAGATTCCCCATCATTTTGCTTAAAATTTGTGATTTCTTTGATGATTCTTGTTGTCTTGGTCAACGAAAAGTACTTCATGAGGAATACTTGGGCTAGCTTCCGCCAAGTAGTAATCTACCCTGAATTAAGTGAGTTGTACTATGCCTTCGCCCAATCTTTCAACGTTACAGAAAACAATCTTAACTTTACTACATCATCGGACATTCTGTTGAACTGAAAATTTAAATCTCTAAAAAATTAGCGATGTGGTCATTCAGATCCTTGTTGGATAGCCCATAGAATTGCACACTATTTCGCAATATGTTGAGGAGTGCCAGCTTGATCTTGAAATTATTAGCTTGAACTACCGACCTCACAACTCTTTGAGGACTGAATCTTGGCCTCTTAATGGCCATCAGTTTCCTCTCAGCTCCTACTTACAAATACACAAAGAAAAGTATCAAAAACTCTCACATCAATGTAATCTAAATTAAAAAAAAGATGTTAAATAGAAAATCCTTAGCAACGGCACCAAAATCTTGTTGATTGAATTTGCAAAACAGTCTACTAATTGTACGCTCAAAGATCACAAGTATAAGTGTTGTGACTTGTAGTTAAAAATCAGATATCAATTTCATAGGGATTGATCCTAAAAACCACTTAATTCAGATTAATCTTTGTTAAAAAGTGAAATTGTTTAATTGAAATAATCTAGAAAATTAAATCAAAATTAAATGACTAATAATGAACAATAGACAATATCAAAATGTAGAAAATTGGAGTTCAAGGCTTGAAACAACTAGTGATCACTTTTTCCCTATCTTTTCTCTCTCCTATTTTATTAATTGAATTGTGTCTCACCTAAGATTTTCAATTTTATTAACTATCTGCTCTCAGGGTGTAATTAATTGTCCATAATCAAATTAAATGAAGTTGATTAAGCAATCTCTCAACCTACCCAATCACTCCTCCAATTTAACTAGTTATTAAGCTATCCTATGGGTGACCAATTAAATTAGCCAAGATCTCTCTTTCAACTAATCAATTAACGTGATGAATGCAAGTATATAGAACGCTAACTCTCATTGTACGATCCTACACAGATTACCTTACTCAATTTCTCAATTTATTGCAAGGTATAAATATAATCAACATTCATCAAAGAAATCTTTTATTCAAGTCAATAAAATAGGAGTTTAACAAGATAGTTCAAAAGTAATCCTTAAAACCAAATCAGCCAATCATGGTATCTATAACATCACCAACATTCAAATATTCCATCTTACAATGACTAGAAGAGATAAAAATGATAGAAAATTGAATAAAGAAAACTCCTTCTCTTCTTTGCCAAAATCTAGAAATTTTGGTGTTGATATGCTATTTTCCTAATTGTGATTGATGATCTTTGAATCTACACCTTCCTCAAGACTCAAAACTTAGATTTTTCACTCAAGGAGGCTCTTCTTTACAGAGGGTTCATGTCGTCTCTTATATAAGAGTTTAATATCTTACATAGTCCAGAAAACTAAAAATTTTATCAAACCCTATATATGTTCTCAGATTAAACTTCCCACGATCGAGGGATCTTGTAACAAAATGTTTCCCCATCTCTTCTCCTCTTTGGTCTCTAGCTAAATCTCCTAGTTGCTCAATCTTCATTCCTATGTAAAAATTATCAATTCTTACCCTAAATTAACATCAAACATAAAATAACAGCAATGAAGATCAAACTAAACGAAAACATATAAAATGAATCCTAAAATACGACAACAATAAACTATTATGCAAGAAACATATGCCAAGTACTTAAAAAAACACAAACTAATGAAAAAATATCAAATAAGTCTTTATTTTTTTATTATACATGTTATAAGTCAAATCTATTAGCTGAAATCTCTATTTAACAGTTGTTGAATGTTTTGTATTTTTCCTATAAGGCAACCAAGTTCATTATTCAATACATATAATAAATCAACTCTAGTGTTATGTATTCTTTTATTTTATACGTATTATTCTATTTTTTAAAAAAGAAATGCTTGTCAAGGAGACGTGTAATCGAATTGGATCGACTGCTAGAATATAATCAAAAGAATTGATGTATAATTGAAGGAGAAGTATAATACAACTGCTGAAATCAAATTAAAAAAACTAAGAGACCAATTTCAAATGGTCATTCAAGTAGCTTATGTAACTTAGATGATGTGACCACCATTAAATGAGGAAGGGGAAGTTTATGATATTGATTGCAAAAGTATAAACAAATGATGAACATGCAATAATTCACAAACCTCGAAATGAAAAAAAACTAATGTTTGATTCACGCAGTGCAAAGAAACAGAAAGTAAATTTAGTTCAACTGAAGTCCTCAATATTAGCACCATTAAATATACTTTGGTGACAATATAACTTCTTTTAATCTAGAAACATAATAATGTCCTTAGGAATCTGACATCCAACAATAAGAGCTTTGGCTTTAAGGTACAAACAATGATGCCTCAAAATCTTGACACGTATGGTAGACTACATGGATACTAATAAAAAAATCTAGAGACAGATGATATGATTTTTTTCTTTTATCTTTCATCTAAAGTTTCAATATATTGGGAAAAGAAATATGGAGAAGTAACATCTTTTACAACTCGAATGGCTCTAAGTCTTACCTTTTAAGGAAGTGAATAGCAAAGTCATTTAGGAACTTGTAATGAAACATGGAACAGATGATGAATGATATACATGTTGGTAGTAATATTAGCTCATTCAAATTGTATTTGCTTAATATGAGAAAAGATTTTCACATTCTCTGAGGTGTAGAAAATAATCATTAGTATCCAATGTTAATGAGTAGTAGTTTATACAAACCTAATTACCTTAATCTGGACTTTTACATTGTTAAAATGACTGTCCAAGCACATGATTTGTAGCATTTGAAGACAAGGGTAACTACTCCATTTGAAGAATGACAAGAGTATAAAATCTACTTCCAGCTTTTGAAGTGCAGAATGAATTTATTAAAGGTGCTTACCAAGGTCTTAAAAATGAAGTAAAGGATCAATATTAATGCCAAACTCCTTTAAGGTATTATATATGAAAGAAGATAAGACTCCTTTTTCTTCACAGTCTATGACATATGAAATGTTGTTCACCTCCATCGGCAAAACTTTTTCAGGTCAACAATCTAATGCAATATCAATCCATTAATTTCCACTTACTCACCTTCATATGGAATTTGCAAGACAAAGACTAAGAATAAGAAGAAATATAAGAAAACTTATGTAAATTTTCTCACTGAATATGCCTTTATCCATTTTGAAATAGAAAACAAGTAAAAAATATAGAAATGCTCTCTGTATTTCTGTGTCTCTTCAATGTGAAGTACATCTTCCTATTTATACACTTTAGGTTTGGTTAACTACAGTAACTAATCAACTAAATAATACATAGCATTAATGTACATGATCTTGGGGGAAAAATTAGGCTAACTACAATGAATAGTTGACTAAAATAAAGATTACGTGAATATAAATATATGTTCATATCCCCCATCAAACTCAAGATGGTAGTGAAGATGATAACTTAGAGTTTGGAGAGGAGATCTTAAAAAGATCGAATTGGATTTGATTTGGTAAAAAGATCAACAATTTGTGCTTGAGATGATATTGATATAAGTTATACAGTTATATAAATCAAAAGCTGACAATCAATCTCGATGTGTTTAGTTCATTCATGAAAGACATCATTGTGAGCAATCTATATGGCATTATGATTGTCACAAAATAGAGGAACTGTTAAAGAAAAGGGGATGCCAATGTCTTGAAGCGACCATCATAATCATAAAAGTTCAGTGGTAGTGTTAGCCAGGGCTTAGTGTTCTAATTCAGTTTTTGAACAAGAAATATCTTTTTCTTCTTGCTGCGCCAAGAAATGAGAGATGTGCCAAAAAAGAAATAGTCCCAAGTGGTAAATTGACGATCAGTTGGGTCTCTACTCCAATCGACATTAGAATATACACATATATCCAAAGAAGATGAATGATCAAAGTGAAGTCCATAAAACAAGGTGCCTTGAATGTAGTGGAGTACAAATAAAACAGAAATTTGAGTGATACGAGCTGTATAAATGAACTTATTGATAATATGAACTGTATGAGTGGAAGCTGGATAAGTGATAGTATGGTATATAATAATACCAAGTAGCTTTTGGTAAAGTGTACCATCATTTAAAGGAGTTCCATCAGTGGAAAAGATATGATCATTACAGTTAAGGGGAGTGCTAGCAATCTTAGCATCAATAAGACTAGCACAAGAGATAAAATTAGTGCTATACTTGGCTTAAGATAAGTAGTAACTTTAATCATCAGAAGATGCTTCATGGACTAAAAAATATATCAGGGGACCTAAATCTTTCATTTTAAATTATTTATGAAGATAAGATTTGAGAGTAGCGATCCCCTGAATGTTATTGTCAGTTATTATCATGTCATCAACATATTGAAGGAGAAAAGTGCACCTGTTATCTATTTTCTGGATAAATAAGGCATGATCATAATAGTTGGATGTAAAACAAAGACAGTTGATGGTGGAGTTAAATTTAGCAAAATATGCTCAAGGAGCTTGTTTAAGGCCACACAGGGGTTTATAAATACTATAAACTTTATTAGGTGGATAAGCATACCCAGGTGGAGGTTGCATATGTACTTTTTTATGAATATCACCAATAAGAAAGGCATTCTTGACATCCATCTGGAATAATTCCCAATGCTTACTTGCTATTAAAGAAATAAGACTGCAGACTGAAGTTAGGCGAGCTACTAAAGCAAAGGTCTCCTTACAATCAACCCCATATTCTTGAGTAAACCCCTTTGCAATTAACTATTCTTTATATCTTTCAAGTGATCCTTTATCTCGACTCTTAATTTTGTAGACCCATTTATAGCCCATAATAGACTTATCTAAAGGTAGGTCAAAAGTGTTAGTGATGGAGAGAACATGTAATTCTTCCACCATTACTTATTGCCATAAGGGGTTAGAATTGGCCTCGCGATAGGTGTGAGGTTTATATAGAGAAATAATAGTTGAATAAATATGGTAGTCTTTAAGTCAAATAGATGGTTGACTTACTATAGATGATCAACAAAGGGGTCCAGAGACTTAGTAGATTATAGTGAATGAATAGAAAAGGAAGAGCTATTTGGCAAGGATAGAGGTTTTAAAACTAGAGAATATACAATAAAATCAGACGTCAGTTTTGTTAAGTTGTTATAGCTATAAGACGAGCCTATATAAGAAATATCAGAAAATAAAGGTATAGTAGGATCAAAAAAAATTTATGTAAGGGTTCTCTGATTCAAAATTTTGATACTATGGAGAACATTTATGTTCCCAAAAAGTGACAAATAGAGAGATTCAAAGTCTTTGAGATAGTGGATCCCAATATTTATATCCTTTGTTTTAAATATGCTCTAGGTTCAAGTTTGATGTGCTCAAGATGTTGTAATAGAACAAAACACGTACATCCAAAAACTTTAGGAGATTGATAATCAAAATTATAATTGAATAAGTGCTCATATAGAGAGATATAACCTATGATAGGAGAGGGAATGTGATTGATAGTATAGAAACCAATAATGACTGCTTCACCTAAAGGGTTTCAAGATAAGAAGATGATATAAGAAGGGCTCGAGTAATGTTAAAATATTTCGATGTTTATGTTCAACCTAACCATTTTGTTGAGATATATTTGGATAGGATCTGTAAATGATGGTTCCTTATTGATTATTTTTTATTTTTTATTCCATTGTGTTATCAATCCAAAATACTTTAATCTTGCTAGAGAACTGAGTGCGAAACACATTAACAAAGCAAGGGTAAATAAAGAATAGTTCAGATCTATAGTGCATTAGATAAATCCATGTATAATGAGAAAAATTATCGACAAATATCACATAATATTTCATGTTATCCATAGCCTATAGTAAAGCAAGATTTTTAGAGAGTTGAAAAGGGACACAATCAAAACATTCAATCTTAACAAGACCTAAATTACTGCTATAGACTAAAGCCCCTAATTTAGAGGCAGGAGATAACCTAAATAAGAGTGCAATATATGAGAGGTGATAGCACCAAATAAGAGTGCAATATATGATAGGTGACAGCACCAAATACAAGCTTTCAAGGAATATTTGGTGAAGTAAGCTCAAGCAGCTATCCAACTTTATGCCTTTCCTAAGGCCCTATTTGGTTGGAGGGTTAGTAATGGAACAGGATGGAACGTAACACATTTCTATCATTTGGTTAAGTCATAATGGAATGGAACAGAATGGGATGGAAGTTTCATTCAATCCTAAATAGTGAAAATAAGAAACCTCCAATTTCGAGGGCTTTGAATGGAACGTAAACTAATAAATACGTACTACTTAATATACCCTCAATAATTTTTATTAATACCAATTATTTCTTTTAACCTTATTCCTATATTAGAATTGAAGTTATGACCTCAAAACTTGTAAAATCTGAAAAAGTTCAGATTTATACATAAACTTATTAATTAACAACAAAACAAAAAAAATCATTTTGATAGAGAGAGAATTATATAAGAATTCTCCTTCACTTCAATGATTTCCCCACACTGCAACACTGGCGATGACTTAGAGAATCAAAACTAGAGACGACGTTGGTCACTGCATATCACACAACAAATCCCTTTCTTTTAAATACCAAAGACGAAATCTTTAATGGGATTCCTTCGAAACCCTTTAAAAAATCAAGTAAATCTTGAAGATTGTACAAGGGTTTGGGGTTTTAGTGGAGCGTAAACAATGGATGATCTTGAAAACGCAATACTTATAAGTTTTGATGAACTAGGTACCATAGATTCTGCGCTAAAATCACGGGTAATGGACTTTTGTCAGCGAAATAAGGATCTCTAACTATAAGCAATGTTTGTATAGAGAAGATATGGTTTTACAAGCTTGTTCAGGTTTAGTTTTAGTGCTTGCAGACTTGGTAAGAGGTTATCAGAGTAAAGTATGGACTTTTTAGTTCAGAAGAGAAGGACTTTGTAAGGAAATATGTCTTCTCGATGTGTTGCTTTGAAAAAATTATAGATAGCAATGTTTTTACGATCCTAAAGGGTCCTGCATTTATAAAAAACAATCTTGCTCAGGTTTTAGTTACTTTGATTTATTTTGAGTACCCTTTGATTTGTTCCTCCTATTTTGTTAATTTTTTGCCACATTTAAGCAAAGGAACAATAGTTATTGATATGTTTTGTCAGGTTCTAAATGACTTAGATGATGAGTTAGTTAGTTTATATTATCCACAAACTCAAGAGGAGTTAGGGGTGGCTGGCAGGGTAAAGGATGCTATGAGAGAGCAATATGTTGACTAGATGGTTGGCGCATGGTGCGACGTTGTGTCCTTATACATCAATTCTGATCCACAGCTTTTTGCCAAGGTGTTAGATTCGATGAGAAGGTACATTTCATGGATTAATATTGGGTTGGTTGCTAACGATGTTGTTATGGGGTTATTGTTTAAATTGATTTTACTTAATAGAGGGTCTGATTAGCTTCAAGGTTCTACCATGGGGTGTGTTTGGGCAGTGGTTTCGAAACGGATGGACCATCAAACTAAGTTAACAATGCTACAGACTCTTCATATTATAATTTTTAGGTAAGTAACTAGGGATAGCAATTCAACGTTAGTATGTAAAGTATTTGCGCTAATTATAGGGTATGTTGTGGAAGTCTTGGAATGCTACAAAAGGCTAAATATAGGAAATTCCAAAATGGTTTGCCTTAAAACTTTTGAATGAAGTTCTGCCCTCTGTTTTCTATGTAATTCAAAATTGTGAGTTAAACACAAAATTCACTAGGGTGCAATTTCTTTCAATTTATATTGCCACAATAAAGAGTTCTTTTCCATTGAAGGAGAATTAGCTTCATCATGTGGGTCAGATATTGGAAGTGATCCATTCCTAAATACAATATGATCCTATGTATAGGGATAATCTTGATATGTTAGATAAGATTGGGAGAGAAGAAGAAGACCGAATGGTTGAATTCAGAAAGGACTTATTTGTATTGCTATGTAGTGTGTTTCATGTAGAACTAGAGGTTACTTAAGTATTTATCCGAAATTCTTACTTATCTGTATTGCTATGTAGTGTGTTTCATGTAGAACTAGAGGTTACTTAAGTATTTATCCGAAATTCTTACTTTTCCCTTTGCTCAATGTGTACATTTTGTGTGATATTTTTATATATTTTGTGGATGAATTTATCATGAAGCCATGGAATTGAGGGAACTAAATGAAATTGAATTTTTGTTTATAATATTTTCAATGTAGATAAATGATGTTGTTCATGCTTTACTGTTGCATAATTTTAATGTTACCCTTTATTCCGTGTAAAACTCTTAATCACAGCCATGACTTATGTAAGTCATGACTATGACTCTGTAGAATTAGGGAGTGTTTTGTAGAGTTCGTTCATATTGAATTCTGTGCTTCCAATGAGTAACATTGTCAACTGCTGCAAATATGTGGAACAAATTCCTTTCAGATGCTTTTGATTTTGTCATAGAGGTTATTCCTTTATTGACAAATCTTCTTCAATATCATGATTAAAAAGCAAGATTTTATTTCCTATGCAAACAACCTTTTTTGGTTGTTGCTTTTCATGTAGTTGATGTTCTCTATCATTGTAGGTATTGGAGGGATCCATAAGGAGGATGAAAGAAATTAATATAAGTTTATCCAATTCAACAGAAAGGTAATAGTTGCCATTTGTCTTTCAAAGAATCCACTATTTACTTTTTCTTCATCGTGAAGCTAGCAACCAAAAATTTAGGTGAAAAGAATAAAGTGCAACAAACCAGCTAATAAAAGTCATGGCAATTGCAGTTTTGAATTGTGCACAATGGTTCTGGGAACAGTCAATTAGATCATTTTCAATTAAGACTGTGATGCCCGCAGAAGCACAAGCTGCAGAAAATGTGAGAGTGGAAATGATCTACAATGGGGAAAATGACATGATTGAGCTATTTTATTTGAAAAGAATTGTCCTGTGTCTAAGCATAAAAGGAATAAAAAATTGCAATAGGCATTATAAGTGACAACATACATCATGACACTTATTATACTTTGTTAAAGAGTACTTTCATACTGTAATTACAAAGTTACAATTAAAAAATTGGTACCGTTGGTGGTATAGGTGATATCAAATGAAGCTCTAACTCAAGGACTCAAATATAGGAAGAAAAAAATATCAAGATATTTTTATAGCATTTTTGTTATTGGAGCTGTAAAGCCTTTGGTAAGTTTAAAATTCGATGGACAGAAGCGGTAAACAAACAAGATTAATGAGAGGTTCCCACAATAAAAAAGTACTTGAGGAAATATTCCATCTTAACTTTCAGGCATCTATCTTCACGTAAGTATATCATAAGTGTTACAAGATACAAAAATGCTTGTGCAAAATGGTGATAGGGTACCTAAAAGGACCACAGAAAACTATCCTTCTATTAAACCTATGATAACATGGAAAATTTAACAAGACTAATATTAGAGGCATCTTAAGATATGCTTTGAAGGTCCATATGAAGATGCTACTAAATGGCCATACTGTATCAAAAGTAAGATAATTAGAGAAGGCTTAGCAGCAAAAATTATATATGACTAATAATATTTTTATATTATTTCTCATTACCCTAATAATAATATTTTATATTTTAATAAAAAATTGTATATAATTAAAATAAAATAAATTTTTTAATAATTTTTTATTAATAAAATTAGAAAATATATAAAAATTATTCTTTACTTGTTTGTCT
>JANZXR010025770.1:0-14916 GCA_027575705.1 Erythroxylum echinodendron
ATTCCATAACTCATATGGAGTTTTATTCAACAATGGTCACAAAAGTATTCTATTTTAAATATAACAAGCTGTATTTATAGCTTCTGCCCAAAAATACTTAGGAAGATTCATCTCACATAACATGGTTCTTGCCATTTCCTGAATCGTCCTGTTCTTTCTTTCTCCAACTCCATTTTGATGTGGAGTTCTAGGAGCAGAGAAATTATGGAAAATTCCATTCTCTTGATAGAATATTCTGAATTTTTCATTTTCGAATTCTCCACTATGATCACTTCTAATTCCAGCAATAGAAATTTCTTTTTCATTTTGTAACTTTTTGGAAAGAACTTTAAAACATTTAAAAGCTTCATCCTTATGTGAAAAAAATAATATCCAACAAAATCTAGTGAATTCATCAACAATTACGAGACCATACTTCTTTTCACAAAGACTTAATATCCTAGTTGGACCAAATAAATCTATATGTAATAACTCTAGAGGTCTAGGCGAAGTTACAATACTTTTAGAGGAAAAAGACGTTTTAACTTGTTTTCCTTTATGACAGCTGATGGGTGTCGAAGCCACAAAAAATAAAAGACGTACTCTTCCTAACAAAAAATACGAGAATACTTTAAATAGGGTGAGAAGGGTCGAACCCTAAGGACTGGTCTTGCCCAAGGCTAACCAGAACTGAAATCGTAAAACTGGAAAATAAAGTGAGAATTAGGGATTTTTATTATTAATGATTAAAAACGAAATCAAGACAGCAATAATAATTAAAATTCGAAATCAATGGACAGTAAACTCAGTCAAAGGTAATTTGTGGTACGAAGTTCATATGGATTGATCATCGACTCTGGGATAACTATTCAATTTAACATGGCAGATAAGTTATAGCCGGAAGGAACGTCCTCCCAACCAATCTTACCGTATTATTAGGTTATTAAGATACGATCTAATAATAACCCTTAATTAATAAGTAACCTTAAGTACGATGAAGGATTTAACCTGTTAACAGCATTTAAAACTAGTAAGACCTTGCCCTAATCAACAAAGACTGCGAGAATTCGTTTAAACTAGATTGTGTCTTCATTTAATATAACCCAAAGGCTTTTATGCAATCAAGTAATACTAATTGCCGCTTGCATCAATTCGGCTAAACAATTACAGATTTAACCTAGTTGATTAGCTATGTAAATTCCTATTAGATGAACAACGATCCTTGTTTGAACAAATAACAGTAATTCATTATGGATATATTTTCCCAATAAATCACAGAAAAGACATAAATGCAATGTAAATCAAAAAGTAAATTAAAGCATGTTAAGATCTCACAATCATATAAACTTTAACCTTGAATTATCCCTTGACTGAATAAAAGAGTTAGCCATGCATGGCCATCGAAAAACACATGAGGTTCTGAAAAGAATATCTCAAAAACGAAATTGCTATCGGAGGTAAAAGAGAATAGAATGGAATGCCTCGCGAAAACCTAATTTTCACTTATATATAGTAAAAACTAAGGCCCACATTAATATAACAAAATCGGCCAATCAAATAATGTTTAACTCCTCTTAAGCTATTAAATTAGCGTAAAACATCGGATAAAAACACGGGTCTAGCTGTCCAAGTAATTTCATCCCATCATCTCCTGCTCTGCTGCTATTCTTGCCCAAGGGTAACTCTTAACAGTATCAAAATCATCTAGAAATCTTCAACTTCATCTCCTTTGCTCCAAATATTCCTCAAATATGCTCCAAATGTTTCCTTTTCATCAAATCCAACTGCCCCTAATCAAAGTAAGAAAAACTAAGTAAAATCTCATATTTAAGCACAAAAGCAAAGGTTTAGGGACCAAAAACATGTTAGATTTGGAAGCTACCAAATTTCCCCACACTTATCCCATGTTTGTCCTCATGCATGATTCAAAACTCAAAATCAATCTATTTAGGAGATCACAACTTCACTGTGAATCCCAATCTAATATATGCAAAAACCGCAGACAACTCAACATCGCAAGTGGAAGCTAAACTATTGATATCATTCCGTCATTATGAACTCAATCGAAAAAGGTTACACTAAGAATTCGTAAAACACGCAAACACACCTTCAAAGTTTGAATCAAAAGGTATTTTATCGAGCAATTAACAAAGTGTGTAAAAACATTTTCATAGCTTCAATAAAACAAAATAGTGAACAACCATAGGCTCTCTTCTAAATTCCCTCTCCACTAATGTAGGCCAAGTCTCAACAAACGATCAAAAGGTCTCTACTCGGTTAGGCTAAGGTAATGGTTACAAAAGACAAGATAATGTAAGGATAAAGAAATACAAGAAAATAACTCTTCAGCGAATAACCTCAATAGAGCAATACATGACCTAACTGCCCTTAATACCCAAATGATGCCAAATGTGACTTAAAATGAAAACACTAAAAGTAAATTTCGAAAACATTAACAATAAATTTTTGTTTCTGTTTCCAATTTTGATTTTTTCATTTTATAATTTTTTCTCTTTTTTTTGTTTTTGAACTTTTTAGGGAAAACTACAACATCACATAACTATTTACAACCAACCTCAAACCCAATAAAAATTTAAATAAATAAGTCCCAAGGACCATTTATTCCCGAGAACTAAGAACTAGACTTTAATTAAAGACATTAAACAAAATGCAATTGCATCAAATCATAGCTATTAACATGTGCATGTGCTCAACAAATAATTAAGAAGACTATTTCTCGCAAAAAGGGTGGTAGGCAAAAGGCTTTTGGTGTATATGGTTATATTGTGGGCTATGAAAAGAGTTTTAAAGTACGCATTTAGCATACTTCGTAGGCTAGAAGGGGGTGAGAGAACGGTAACGTAAAGGTGGGAAAAACATAACTGGATTAATGAATCGGCCAAAGAATGCCTAAATCATGTCCAATGTTGAGACTCGCCTAGGATTTTACCTCAGGGGAACGTAGTAAAGAGTTATAGTGTTCGAAAGCTATCCTAAATTTTGGCTTCAGAAATTGCTCTAAAAAACACCTATCAAAAGAAACCAAGTTTTGAAAACTATTTTGAGAATTCAAAGTGTAAACGATTTAAATTAAGACTCATGAGTGCTATGACGGTCAATTTCAAGTTATGGTTACTGCTCACTAAGTATTATCATCTAAGGTTCTCATAACGGTCAAACCAAGTAAAAATAGTAAAGTCCTCCTCTCTAGACTTCCTAAGAGTTTCAAATCATGTTTAAAGGAACAATAAACCCCATTTAATAATCCGAAAATCAGTTCATATCATCAAAATTGCAAATCTTTTACTCAAAATATCATGGGATAAGTGTCTAAACTTCCTAACTCAAAGATCACATTTTCAAAAGTTAAGTTTTATACTAGGAATGAAGCACATGGCAGCAGTAGGAACACATAAAAACAAGAAAGTAAAACACTCCCAATATCGGACACCTCCGCGTACTTACTCCTTACATTGTCCTCAATGTGGAACAACACAATCAATCAAAAGGAGGGTCGCTAACAAGTAAAATAAAAGAGAGAGAGTGAAGAAGTAATGCCCTGTTTCTTCTGAGCATCTCAAAGAGAGGGAAGGAGGAAGCCATCCCAGCCCGTCCGTTTTATCATTATCTTGATTAGCTGATTATTTTGCCTTACAACCACACCATGTTGCTGTAATATCTAATTATTTTGCTACACAATGGTTTGCAATGCCGCATTTTGTCATTCAATAAGCTGTAACCGAGCTTCTATGTCTTGAAATACAGCTGAAGGAGGTGTGGAAGGTGTTGAAGCGGGGGAAGCAGTAATGGCAGCAGTGGCTGTAGTGGCTACTCTTTTCTTTCCATCTTTCGTTGGACGTTTAGCTAACTCACCTGCAGGCATAAAAGAAATAGCACTGCCTTCCTCGTGGCAAATTAAGCATATAGCAATCAAAGAAGCTATATTAAGGAAAGGCATTTTACATGCTAGATGTAGGTTGTTTTCCAGAGTAATAAGTCCTTTATGTAATGCAATTTTAGTGACAACAAAACCTAAAGACATTTGCCTACCATTTGATATGTTCTTTTGGAATTGAGTGGCTACCTAATAACCTAAGTTTGCCCTTTTCTTTTCTACCATGCTCCACAAGATGAACAACTCAGCCTTACTAAGGACAGTAGGGTCTTTATTGCGACTAAAGAGAGAACTTGCTATGAGCCTATGGATGTAGCGTAAGACCTCGCTTTGAATCAAGTTACCTTTAGACTTACTAGGTTTAAATTCTTTGTCTGGTGGTCCAGTGAGTTTAATGTATGCATATGTGGGCTTGAATTCGACAGGGTAATCACACAATGCATTCATATATGTAGGACTTAAGACACTTGCCCTAGTAGTAAGTCCTAGGGCTATGTTCAAATCATTTACTGAGTAACGAAGCATGCGGCCAACAATCTAAAGTGAATGGTAGATGGAGTTGAAATGCTAAAATTCTTTTTGTTATGCTCAAACTTAAAAGTAGCATAAAACTCCCTAGTAAGCTCGGTGTAAGAGGGGTAAATGCAAAGAAAAATATTCCTGCCAACCTATGTTTATAACCAAATCTTCAAATTCAGCATGAAAATTCAATTTTTTTCAAGGTTACAACATAGACAAACTTAGCAGGAACTACAGGAAAACTTTGGTAGAAAGCGTATCTTTGCTTGTTTTCACGGTCAGTGAACTTCATATTTCCATGAAGTGCTTCTGTAGCAGGTGGATAGACGATTTTCCCTTGTCTATTCTCGATCTTCCTTACTTCTTATTGGCTGGCTCTTAAACAGCCTGCTCCTCTTTAGCTTCGATCTCAAAAACGTCTTCCAATTCGTGCTCTACAGTATTCTCCTACTGCTCATTTTCAGATGACATTGCTTCTAAGAGAGGAGGTTCCTCTTCATCGATGTTTGCAGATCTAGTAGTTGAAGGTGGTTGTAGTAATGAGGTGGTTAATGGTTTTGTCGTGTTTGTGGGTGTAGAAGCAATAGGTAGCTATTCCCTCTTCCACTTGGGGTTCTTGGTTTGTGGTGGCTATCTATAGGCTAGTTTCATAGGTGGTAGGTTGGGGGTAGTTCTGGTTTGAGCCATGAATGGAGATCCCAAGTGTGGTTACCTGCAAAAAGTAAATAACAGCAAAACAACGTGCCAATCAAACAACACCAACAAAACACGTAATGTCAAGTAATCGAGATTTTCAATTGCATAATGCTTCGGTCACAGGAATCAGACACATCTATATTCAATCATATCAAGTCACAAATTTGAAAATCTCTACTTGACAACTAAACCATGAATTAGGATAACATTGAAGAAGCTATAATCAGCAACCAACAAGCAACAATATCAACCAGCAATCAGTGGCAACATTATCAAATTAATACTCTAACCAATTCCAACAACGTACAATGAATTGTTCAAGCACAATTCTATTGCAATTGAAGCATAGAAAGTTTCCTGCAGAAAATAAATTGCCAAATACAATCCAAACAAGCCAACTTTTCAAATAGAACTAACTAATCACACGGTCAATTTCAATCTTGAGAAATCTTTATCTGCACAATCCTAAAGAATGCTAGAATGCCTAATTTGGCAAGCCAAATACCTAATTCCGGCAATGCAATATGGATTCAACAAAATAACTCCAAAATTCTGCATGAATAACCACTTCTATCTCAAATGGACTCACAGAGCATATACCCATCATTCAATTAATGCTCACGAAAAATACTTCTCATACAAAATCAAAAAAAGAAATCAAGGTAATTAGCTGAAGACTAACCTGGTGAGTAGAATCAATAGGGGAAAACACAAACCTTAATGCTCTTAGACTAAAATCAGAGGCGGGTCTGATTCTGCAGTGGCTATGGTGGTGTTGAAGCAGCAGCGTGGAAGGGTGGTGATTAAGGCTGGGCAGTCGTGGTGAGGGTTTCAGATGAGGCGGCACTAGTGAGGGGGTGAGACGTTAGTTGTGGAGGGTTTTAGGAGGGGTGTCGGACACGGATTAGGGACATGGTTCTGGCGCTGGTGAGTGGGAGGAGATGGAGGCGCTGGTGAGTGTTTTAGGTAGAAATGCTGGTTGTGAACCTTAGAAGGAAAGAAGATGTATAGTTTTACCCTGCTGTAATTGAGTAAGCACTTGAGTAAAAATAAAAACCAGCATAGGACCTTCTTTTTTTAGTTTGTTTTTGTTTGCTTTTTTATGCGGTAAAAACTTTTGCCACCATTAAAAACCATGAAAGACCCTCTTTAACCTTCAAAGCTCACCCTTTTCTAGAAATTTACAGATCATAAGGAGGGAGATGACGCTATTTGAAATAATAATACTCAAAAATGAAAACTAAAACAGAATAAAGGGATAAAGTTAGGCTTAGGCAAGCCTATTTCGGTTGCCTCCCAGAGAGCGCCCTTGTTTAATGTCCTAGGCTCGACATTTCTGAGTCTCTAGACAAACTCGTTTGGTTCTTCAAGCTCCTTATTCTCTGTCCTAGCAGTCCCAAAGCTTTCATAGAATGGTTTCAATCCATGCCCATTGACCTTGAAAATTTTGTCGGTTTCAAGACTTTGTATCTCCACTGCACCATAAGCATAAACATTAGTAACGACAAAAGGGCCCATCCATCGAGACCTTAATTTACCCGGAAATAACTTTAAGTTAAAACTGAAAAGTAAAACTTTTTGACCGATTTTAAAATTTTTCCTGGATATCATGCCATCATGGAAAGGTCTGGTCTTCTCTTTGTAGATTTTTGCTCTTTTATAGGTCTCATTTCGAATTTTTTCCAGCTCTTGCAATTACAATTTCCTTTTCTCTCCAGCTGTCTCTAACTTCATGTTACAATGCTTAATTGCCCAGAATGCTCGATGCTCTATTTCAACTGGCAAATGACATGGTTTGCCATATACTAAGTGATATGGTGACATCCCAATCGGAGTCTTGTACGCTGTTTTGTAAGCCCATAAAGCATCCTCTAGCTTAGTACTCCAATCCTTTCTATTAGGGTTCACAGCCTTCTCAAGTATAGACTTTACTTCTCTATTTGAAATTTCAGCCTGTCCACTCGTTTGTGGATGGTAAGCCGTGGAGTTATGATGTGTAACACCATATTTCTTGAGGACACTTCTATAACCTTATTGTAGAAGTGAGTACCTCGATCACTAATAATTGCCCTTGGAATCCCAAACCTTGCAAAAATGTGACTCTTCACAAAATTCACCACTGTCTTAGCATCATCAGTCTGGGTGGCTTTAGTTTCCACCAACTTGGAAACATAATCCACTGCCAGCAATATGTACATGCTTCCGAAAGATGACGGAAACGGTCCAATGAAATCAATGCCCTACACGTCGAATATCTCACATACCAAAATATAAGTAAGAGGCATTTGATCCCTACGACCCAAGCTACCTATTTTCTGACAATTCACACAAGATTTACAAAACCTCTATGAATCTTTGAACAATGACAGCCAAAACAGATAGCACTCCAACACTTTGCAAGTTGTCCTTTGAGGACCAAAATGTCCTCCACATGTTGCAAAATGGCAGAACTTCAGTATGGATGGACTTTCCACTTCCGTTACACATCTTCTAATAATCTGATCAGAGCAAAACTTCCATAAGTAAGGATCATCCCACACGTAGTATTTGGCATCCCTCTTGATCTTCTCTATCTCACCTCTGGTCAGATTGTCTGGCAATTTACCAGCAACTAAATAATTCACTATATCTGTATACCATGAAGTAATTCTTTGTAAGCCAAGAAGTTGCTCATCTGGGAAATCATCGTCCAATGGTGACGGTTTCTCATTCAATATCAGTCGGCTGAGATGATCAACCACTAGATTCTTAGACCCCTTTTTATCCCTTATTTCCACATCAAACTCTTGAAGTAAAGGGATCCAATGAATCAAATGAGGCTTTGACTCCTATTTCTTAAGCAAGTACTTCAAAGATGCATGGTCGGAGAAAACTATTACTTTAGTTCCCAACAAGAATGACTTGAATTTCTCAAAACCAAAAAAAATCACCAAAAGTTCTTTCTCCGTGGTGGAGTAGTTGCATTGTGTATTGTCCAATGTTCTCGAGGCATAGTATATGAATTGAGGTTCTTCCTAATATGTTGTCCAAGGACAGCCCCAATAACATAATTACTCGCATCACACATGATCTCGAAAGGATAATCCTAATTAGGTGGTTGAATTATTGGTGCAGAAATCAACTCCTCTTTCAGCTTGTTAAAAGCTTCTTTACACTCTTCGTCAAAATCAAAAGGCACATCTTTTTACAAAAGTTTGCAAAGTGATTGAGTGATCTTTGAGAAATCCTTAATAAATCATCTGTAAAAACCTGCATAGCCAAGAAAAGAACGAATTTCCCGTACACTAGTAGGATACAGTAAGGATTTAATCACATCAATTTTATCTTTATCACCCTCAATACCTTTAGATGAGACAATATGTCCTAAAATCAAACCTTGATCCACCATGAAGTGACATTTCTCATAATTTAGGACAAGATTTGACTCTATACACCTTTTTAACACTTTTATAAGGTTAGTTAGACATTCATCAAAGGTATTACCATGAACGGTAAAGCCATCCATGAATACCTCTATGATGTATTCCACATAATCTGAAAATATATTAACCATACATCTCTGAAATGTGGATGGGGCATTGCAAAGCCCGAATGGCATTCACCGATATGCGAAAGTGCCAAAAGGGCAAGTGAAAGTCGTCTTCTCTTAGTCTTTGGCTGCCACCGAAATCTGAAAGAAACTTGAGAAACCATCAAGACAACAATAGTGAGAACGTCCAGCTAATCTTTCTAACATTTGATCAATAAAAGGGAGTGGGAAATGGTCCTTTCTAGTTGCCGCATTTAACTTCCTATAGTTTATACAAATTATCCAACCATTCTGAACTCTTGTTGGCAATAGCTCTCCTTGATCATTCTCAACAATAGTAATCCCCATCTTCTTGGGTACAACTTGCACTGGACTCACCCACTTACTATCAAAAATCGGGTATATGATCTCAGCATCCAATAGTTTCAATATCTCTTTCTTCATAACCTCCATGATGTAAGGATGATGTAAGCGCCTTTGAGCTTCTTTGCTAAGTTTTCCCCCTCCTCCAAAAGAATCTTGTGAATACAAATCGACAGGCTCAATCCCTTAATGTCAACTATTGTCTACCTGATATCCTCTTTAAACTTCCTAATTTCCTGAATTGCCTTTTCTTCTTCATCCTTGCTAAGCCTGTTGAAGATAATTATGGGTAATGTATTTCCATCTCCTAAATGTGCATATTTTAAATAACATGGGCAGCGGCTTTAATTCCAGCTTAGGAGCCTGCAAAACAAAAGGTAAAAGCTTCTCACTCGTACAAGGCAATTTAACTCGGATAGGGCGAGCATGCAACAGTTGATCTGCATCCATTTTTTTGAAATTTCTTGCAAACTCTCATCAATTATAAACATCTCCTTATGCTCGTTTAAGCTGTCCAAATTTAAATTCCTAGAAAACACTAAATTAAGATCATCAGTAGTATCTAATTCGAACACCTCTTGAGCTAAGGAGTCAATAACATTAATACCACAAACACTAGACACATCGCAAAGATATTTTATGGCCTCATAAACATTAAATTGTACTACCTCACCATCAAACTCCATGGTTAATGTTCCTTCATAAGAATCAATTTTTGTCCTAGTGGTGCAAAGGAAAGGTCTCCCAAGTAACAAATCAGCAGAAGTAGAGGATTTATCATCCTCTATATTAAGCATATAAAAATCAGCAGGAAAGATTAACTCCCCTACTTGAACCAAAACATCTTCAAACAGCCCCACGGGGTAAACTATAGACCTATCTGCCAATTAAATTATGATGTGCGTCTCCTTCAAGGGGATACCATTGAAGGATGTATAAATAGACAATGGCATGACATTTATAAATGCACCCAAATCACACATAGCTCTCTTAATCCCTATATTTCCAATGTTACAAGGAATAGCAAACATACCTTAGTCTTTTAATTTTTGTGAAAACTTTCTTTGTATCATGGCTGAACAGTTTTCAGTCATCTTTACTTTCTCTACACTATCTACCTTTCTCTTGTTGGTACAAAGTTCCTTAAGAAACTTTGCATAACGAGGTATTTGCTTTATAGCATCAAGTAACGGGATATTTACCTCCACCTTGCGAAAAGTCTCCAAAATGTCCTTCTCCTTTTTCTCTTTTCTTGTCTTTACTAATCTCTCAGGAAAAGGGGGTTGAACTACAAACAGCTGGGGCTACTACTCTCCAACTTGCTTAGGTGCCTCTTTTTGCCGAGCTTCCACTTCTTTTTTAGTTTCTTTCTTCGATCCACTGTTAATCCTTTTTGGGGCTGTCGTGTTTAGCTCTTTACCACTTCGTAAAGTGATAGCACTTGCATTCTCCTTAGGGTTAACAGCAGTTTAAGATGGAAGCTTTCCTTATGTCTCTAATTTGCTCAAAGAAGAGGCAAGCTGGTTGATTTGCTTATCCATATTTTACATGTCTTTCCTTATCTCCTGCTGAAATTCTTGCATGCTTATCACTGATTGTCGCTGAGATGTGGCAAGCGATTTAACGATATCTTCTAGAGACTCTCTTGAAGAAGGGGCTTGTTAGGGAGATGGTCTAGCTTATTGGAAATTCTAATTCTTGTTCCTATAGCTAAAATTAGGGTGATTTTTCCAACCTTCATTGTAAGTGTTAGAAAATGGATCCATTGGTCTTCAATGTTACCCGGGGTAACCTCTTATAGTGCTAACTTGCTCTTGATCATCTTGCCATATTGGGCACATCTCGGTTGGATGGTCATAAGAAATGCACACCTCACACACACTCGCACGTTTATTATGCCCTGCAGCAAAAGTTTTCACCAAAGAAGTTAGTTCATTAAGTTTAGTCTCAATAGAAGAATCATTTACCTTTCGATTTGTTCAAATTGTTGTGAATTTGCTGCCATGGTTGATATGATATCTCTAGCTTGGGCAGGGGTTTTATTAACAATAGCTCCTCCGCTAGCCGCATCAACCATCTTCCTTTCCATGTCCACCATTCCTTCATAGAAGTATTGGAGTAGAGATTGTTCAGACATCCCATGTTGTGGGCAAGCTGCACATAACCTTTTGAATCTCTCCCAATAATCGTATAGGTTTTCTCCAACCTTTAGTTTAATCCCACAAATCTCCCTATGTATGACCGCTACTCTTGAAGTGGGAAAATACTTATCCAAAACTGCTAGAACCACGGGATGCCATGTTATTATTGAACCCGGTGGTAGGTTGAGCAACCATTCTTTAGCAGCATCCTTTAGTATGAACGGGAACACCCTAAATTTAACATGCTCTTCCGCTACACCTTGTGGCTTTATACTAGAGCATACACCATAGAATTCCTTCAAGTGATTGTGTGGGTTTTCATTCTTCATTCCATGGAAAGTAGGGAGCTAGTAGATCAAACCAAATTTCAACTCAAACGGCACCTCCAAGTTCGGGTAGGTGATGTATAGGGGCTGCTGCTCCAAGGGGGCTTCATGCAATTCTCTAACAGTGCGGTTATCAGCCATTGCTTCCTCTCTATCAGATTCAAATGAGGATTCCTCCAATTCAGGGTCATGTTCAGCTGAAAGTTCAACCAAATCAACTGTTGTACCTTCTGGATTAAGAGTAAAAGTATCTTCTGCCCTCTTCCGTAACTTGGCTTCCTTTCTCAATGCACGGGCTGCTTTTTCTATTTCAGAATCAAATTCTAACTGTAAATTTTTAGACCTGGTCATCCAAAGAAACAATAAACAGTAAAGTAAGCTAGTCCTCGGCAATGGCGCCAAAATTTGATGGGTGTCGAAACCACCAAAAATAAAAGACCTCCTCTTCCTAACAAAAAAATGAGAATACTTTAAATAGGGTGAGAAGGGTCGAACCCTAGGGACTAGTCTTGCCCAAGGATAACCAGAACTGAAACTGTAAAACTGAAAAATAAAGTGGGAATTGGGAATTTTTAGTATTGATGATTAAAAACAAAATCAAGACAGCAATAATAATCACAATTCAAAATCAATGAAAGCAAACGCATTCAAAGGTAATTTGCGGTATGAAGTTCATATGGATTGATCATCGACTCTGGGATAACTATTTAATTTAACATTGCAGACAAGTTATAGCCAGAAGGAATGTCCTCCCAACCAATCTTACCGTATTATTAGGTTATTAAGATACGATCTAATAATAACTCCTAATTAACAAGTAACCCTAAGTATGACGAAGGATTTAACTTGTTAATAACATTAAAAACTAGTAAGACCTTGCCCTAATCAACAAAGACTACGAGAATTCATTTAAACTAGATTATGTCTTCACTTAATATAACCCAAAGGCTTTTACGCAATCAAGTTATACCAATTGACACCTACATCAATTCATCTAAACAATTACAGATTTAACCTAGTTGATTAGCTATATAAATTCCTATTAGATGAACAACGGGCTTTGTTTGAACAAATAACAGTAATTCACTATGGATAGATTATCCCAATAAATCATAAAAAAGACATAAATGCAATGTAAATCAAAAAGTAAATTAAAGCATGTTAAGATCTCACAATCATATAAACTTCAACCTTGAATTATCCCTTGACTCAATAAAAGAGTTAGCCACGCATGGCCATCAAAAAACACATGAGATTTTGAAAAGAATATCTCAAAATTGAAACTGCTATCGGAGGTAAAAGAGAATAGAATGGAATGCCTCGTGAAAACCTAATTTTCACTTATATATAGTAAAAATAAGGCCCACATTAATATAACAAATCGGCCAATCAAATAATGTCTAACTCCTCCTAAGCTGTTAAATTAGCTTAAAACATCAGATAAAAACGCAGGTCCAGCTGTTCAAGTAATTTCATCCCTTCATCTCCTACTCTGCTGTTAGTCTTGCCCAAAGGTAACTCCTAGCAGCATCAAAATCATCTAGAAATCTTCAACTTCAACTCCTAAGCTCCAAATATTCCTCAAATATGCTCCAAATGTTTCCTTTTCATCAAATCCAACTGCCCGTAATCAAAGTAAGAAAAAATAATAAAATCTCATATTTAAGCACAATAAACATCAAATAAGAAAAGGATTAGGGACTAAAAACATGTTGGATTTGCAAGCTATCAATAGTTTTCACAAAAGAAATCCTTGTTAAAACTTATTTTTACTAAACCTCTTACTAAATCATATTTAATCAACTTGGAAATATGTTTAAAACTCACATGACCTAGCTTTTTATGCCAGATCAGTCTTTCTTCATCAGTTGATATAAAACAAGAAATATTTTGACTTTGCAAATCTTCTAAATTAATTTTATAAAGATTATTTCGTCTTTTGGCAGAGAAGAATATGGAACCATCCTTGTTTTTAACTATACAAGAGTTTTGATTAAAGGATACCTCAAAAATAGAATCGTATAATTGACTGACACTAATCAAATTATGTTTCAAACCTTTAAATAGCAGAACATTACCAATACATGCAAAGGAATCTTTACCAATTTTGCCAATTCCGACTATTTTACCCTGCTGGTTATCTCCAAAAGTTACTGATCCTCTCTTCTTATCTTAAAGATCTAGGAACGTAGACCTTCTTCCCATCATGTGTCGCGAGCATCTACTGTACAAATACCATTGGTGCTAGTTGCTTCTTCCAAGGAAGGAGATCTGCAGTAGATATTATATCCTTTTTAGGTACCCAGATTTTCTTGGGTCCTTTAGGGTTAATCTTAGAAATATTCATAGAATAAAAAGAAGACTGATGAAATTTCTTTCTATAAGGAACAAGCTTCTTTTTGTAACGACTATTGCTTTTCAAAAATCCTAAACCACTCTTATCATTAGGGTGTTGATAATTTCTAAGCATATCATTCATTTTCTTTGTACTTTCAATAAAGTTTCATAAATCTGTTGAAAGAGAATTAAGACGTTGTTTTAACTGAGTAATTTCTTTAGATCTATCAATAGAAACTTTTTTCTTCATATCGTGTACTTGTTTCTTAAGATAGACGTTTTCTTTTTCTAACACTTCCGTATTCCTGAAGTTTTTGACAAACTTCCTTTTTAGGGATCTATACTGCTTTAGTATGACATGTTAATCGTCTAACAATTCTAAATATGCATCTTGAAGTTCATTAAAGTTAGAATTTACCTCCTCGTCACCTTCTTTTTTAGCTACCAAGCATATATTTGCTTGTTCTGATGCTTCTGAGTCAGAATTACATTCGTACGAATCCAAATCTTCCCAAGTAGCCATCATACTCTTTTTGTTTCCTTTATTCTTCTTCGATTCTCTTCTAAGTAACAGACATTCAGACTTGTAGTGTCCTATTTTGTTACACTCATAGTAAATGATAGAGGTCTTGTCGTTCTTGACTTCTTCTTTTCTATTTTTCTTAAAAGAAAATTTCTTATTTTCTTTTGCTTTCTTTTTCCACATTCTTTTGATCTTTCTTGAAATGAAAGATAATTCGTCGTCATTTTCACTTGAATCTTAATTTGATTCACTGGTATCATCATTTTTTACTTCTTTTATCTTTAATGCTTTTGAAAAAGAACTTCTATTTCTCCGAGTCTTGTGATTTTTCTAACCAGCCTTTAATGCTATAGACTTGTCTATTTAGGTTTTTCCTCAATATCAAGCTCTAATTCCTGTATCTTCAAAGAACCTAGCTATTTATCTAGCTTTAATTTACTCAAGTCTTTGGATTCTTATATTGCAGTGACTTTAGGTCCCCATCTTTTTGACAGACTTCTGAGAATCTTCCTCACATGGTCTTGATTTTCATAGATTCTCTCAAGAGCTTTAAGTCCATTAATGATAGTTTGAAATCATCCAAACATCTGATCAATAGACTCATCTTC
>JANZXR010025831.1:0-14912 GCA_027575705.1 Erythroxylum echinodendron
CAGATTAAAGATATTCAACTAACAACATTGACCTAAAATCTCAGTTCACTTCTAAAGGTCACGTAAACAAAGGAGAAGAAGCTGCTAATATGCAGGAAATTGTTCATAAATGATCTTCTTGACATATCTGGATCATTCCCCTCTAATAAATGATCTTTTTGACATTGCAACGAAAATTACTGCAATAAAAGTAACTGTTGCAGATACAGTTAACAAGTTGCTTTAACTTCTCAAACTAAGACATCACTCGTAATCAACCTTATCTTGTCAAATAACTTCCAGAGTAGAAAAGAAGATTGGAAAGAGCATTGAAAAAATTCCTGTCGAACAAAAGATACACAAACAAACATAAAGAAAGCATATCACCAGAATAAAAAGTCTCAGAAGATTCCGAAATTTTGAAAAATAAGCACAAAATTAATCAGTGAAAAAAATCAACAATAGAGACGTAAAAGCGTTGGCTATTGCACCTTATAGACATAAAAAAGATGCAGCAAGATCGATGAATGGATTTTAGGAAGGAAAGATAAAAATAAAACCTTAAAAAGAACTCCATTTCAAAAATGATGAGTGTAACTCCCCATTTCCAACTAACATATGCACGTGTGTCCATAAGATACACGTGTACATGTCTGTCAAATGATATGTTAACTATCTCACCTTCACTGTACATAATATGGCATCACACACTAAACCATCAATCACACATTTTCTAAACTCAAAAAGTTATCACATTAATCAAAATCCATAATTTACATCGTTTCATACAACACATTATCATCCCAGGTTTATAACATCATCCTATGAGCTTAAACAACTAAATACACACCAAATACAATAAATGTGAAAATCTTAGCTGACCGACCTCTGAGCCAAATCTGATAGTGATAGTTGCACAAAAAATGTTTCTATAAAATCTTAGAAGCTAGGTCATCTCACTCTCGAACCTAAAAAGCAACGGTGCAATTTTGATGAGTTTTGCGAACTCAGCAGAGTAACCATCCTTAATGGTTCACTTATGTCATAAAACAAGATCAATCATAATAAGTAATCACATAGTTCAAGCCACCAGACAAGTATCAATACTATCATAGATAAATCATTTCTCAGTTAAACAGTTAAATCATATAACGACATTCACACAGCTTTGCAAATCATTCAATGAAATCAGTTTCTATACGGATGCGATATGTATGAGACTCAGATTCATTTTTATATTGTTGTGATTGTGTTCTTTTACAGTATCCCGAATTATCAGGCTCAGTCATTCAGTCTGTGATTCAATGATCACAATGAGCCATAGGCTCAAACCACATATGGGGGAGCTTAAAGATCATATCAGTAACAGTATCAGTAGCCACATCAGTCACAACTCCTTTATATTACATGCACTGAAATGAAGTGCATGCCACAATTCAGTCATCAATTCAATCACTTTCATTTGCATGTAATATAACAGTCTATCAATCACAGTATCAATTACAGTAACAGCCACGGTAGCGGTGGTCATTGAACTAGGTCCGACATTTAACTTTTCAGTTGAAAATCAGATAATCATTTAGGCAAACGCATTCTCATTCAATCAGCACTTTCAATATGGTTTTCATGCATCAAAATGCCTCAGACAAATATTGTCCAGAATCTAGTACACAATCAACACAATCAATCATATTATGAAGCACATAGTTCTGCACATTCTCATACAAGCAGCAGTTCAATATCTCAATCCAATATCACAATCATCAGACCTTCATTATCTGGAATCAACAACCAAGCCTCATTCATTCAATCGTTTCGAAATAGAATTTAAACAAACAAGTAATTAAGTGAGACCATCTAAGTTACTCACAGTATGCTCCAAACAGCTATTGTCTTGAAGTACCGGCAACGTCTGGATGCTGTCGTTCAACACGTTCCTCTATATAGACAATACATTCACATATCACAATTGTACACAATTATATACTCATTTACGCACATTTATGTATACTGAATATGTACAATGCATGTTCATGACAATTATGGGTATCTTACTGTAATTTTCATCATTAAATCGATCAAATATCAAATCCCTCATTAATAACATTTGGTACTTACAATTTGTATCAAAATAAAACAATGTGAAATCAACATCATAACCTAATTGACCACTTCAGATTTTCTACTCATATAGTTTTGGATCAACTTTGCATAATTAATCCAATAGGGTAAATGAAAAAATTAGGCAACAATTCCTTCTAGAAAGTTATTTACAGTGTCTTAAGTTTCTAATGACTCCAAGATCATCCTATTCGATTCAGCATTCAATGAATTATGCACAAAATACCACAGACTGTGCACATTTGAACTTTGGCTAGTATATGATCATACCCTTTAATTGTACAACTCATATCTTTCATCTCAGATATCCCAAAATTACAACCTTTATTCCAATTTAAAGCTAAGAGAATAAGCTACATCTTTAGTGAAGAAAACTTAGCCAAATTTGGCCCACATCAATACAGTTTATTCAATAACCACATAATAAGATTTCTGTCCCTGATAGTGCTATAGCCTAAGCTGAGACCCAATTACATGCCAATTTTGAAAATCATAGAGACAGAATTAAAATTCGACTTCTTTACAAAAGTTGTATACTTATGTCTCTAGTTTATTATGAATCAAAAATCAACTCATTCAGATATCTACAGCTCAAGTTATAATTAGAAAACCGAGGCATGATCATGAAAATTTTCCAATTCATATCATTCCAGCAGACTTTCACGCTTTCATCCTATCAATCACTTTCAAATCAATTCAGATAACTCTAAATTTTTATGGAGAGAAAGAAAAATGTCTTAGGAATCCATTGATCTAAGTTTCAAGTCATTTGGAATTTGGAAGAAAAAGTTATAGCCAAAAGACTCAAGGTTGTTCAATGAAATACTCTGTTTATAAACTATATGCAAACCATCACCTTCTTTCTCTCTCTGAAGTGTAGGTTTTCTTCTTCTTCACCGAACACTGCAGATTTTTCTCTCTTCTTCCTTCTTTTTTTTTTCTAGATTTCAAACTTATATCTTCCCTAATTCTCTTCATTTCGAACCCCAATTCAGTTCACATCATCCATAACAAATCAAAATCTGTAATTACAAGCAAACTTCAAAAATCGTAGATTCTGCACGTATATTTCATATTTTTCTACAGTTTTTTTCCATCTTCTTTCCTCCTTCATTCCATGTTTTTCTATCAACTTAACCCTACTTGAAGTACAACAACACATCTTATGCGTGAATCATCCTTTTTACACCCCTTTTAGTTCATTACAACACAACAAATCAAAAATCCAAGATTCAACATAAACATTAAAATAAATCACTAGTCATGCATGCATGTTCTCATGTTTCTGCAATTTTTTTTCCCGTTAACTCCAAGTTTATGAACTTTCCATCTTCTGCAACGTCCCACTCAGTTCTTCATTCTTACTTCCTATTTTCAGCATTTTTACACCCATTCAAAATGAACTTACCCCAAAATAAATCAAAGTTCCAAGTTACAACAAACACAAAACTGAAGCATACAAGTATATATATATAGATTTTTTTTTCATGCATTCCTTTACAAGCATGAAACATCATCTCTTTATCATTTCTTAGGGTTATACACATGAAAATGAAAGCACAACTTACCTGATGTTTCAGCAAAAAGTTCAGTAGTGATATGAAGAACAAACGTTGGTGGTGGATGTTCAAAGAAGAAACGTGGATAGTGTTCCGTGACTAACACCAAAAGAGTTAGAGAGGTACTCTTCTTCTCTTTTTTTTTTTTTTACCTTACATGTGACACCATGCATGTAACCTATTTTTCATACATGTGAGGCTGCCATGTGTCATACTCCCATTAGTTTATATTATTATTTATTTTTAAAAAACCCAAATTTTCAGAAATTCTCTAAAATTCACCAAAAATTTGAAATAATACTAATAGTCTCCAAATAAAATTTTAGCTCAAATAATTCACAATTAACATTTTAATTGCATTTTTAAAAATTAATAATACCCAAAAAATGTCAATGAATGCACGTACAAATAATTATAATGTGCAAAATCAATAATGTCGTGTATGTATATGCCACATTATGCATAAACATGAGTTATGATTCCTAATTTCTCATTAATCTCTAATAATCAGCATTTAAACCCTAATCCAAGTGATAGGATGTTACAATTCTCCCCTCCTAACAAAAATTTCGTCCTCGAAATTCTTACTTGATGATTCGAATAGGTGGGGATACTGTCGCCTCATATAATCCTCGGTTTCCCATGTTGCTTCCTCAGTTGAATGATTTCTCCAACAAACTTTCAACAATGGAATTACTCTGTTTCTCAACTGCTTTGTCTTATAACCCACTATCTTGATTGGTTCCTCAATATAACTCAAATTACTATCAATTTCCATACCTTGAGCCGGTAATACATGAGTAGGATCAGATCCGTATCTTCTTAACATACTCACATGAAACACATTATGCAATTGAGACATCTCGTTAGGTAAAGCTAACCTGTACGCTAAAGGTCCAATTCTCTCAAGAATTTCATAAGTACCAATGTATCTTGGGCTCAACTCACCCTTTTTACCGAATCTTAGTACACCATAACAAGGAGACACTTTCAGACATACTTTGTCTCTAGCATTATATTCCATATTTGTTCTATGCTAATTCACATAGCTTTTTTGTCTATCTTGAGTCGCTTTTATTCAATGCCTGATCAATTTTACCTTCTCTACAGTATCCTGTATCAATTCTGGACTCTCAATCATTCTTAAACCTTCCTCATCCCAATATAGAGGTGATCGACATTTTCTGCCATATAGCGCCTCATATGGTGCCATCCCAATGCAGCTATGATAATGATTGTTATAAGCAAACTCAATCAATGCTATGTATTGATACCAAGCTCCCTGAAATTCCAGAACACAAGCTCTAAGCATATCCTCAACAGTCTTAATAGTTCTCTCACTCTGTCCATCTGTCTAAGGATGAAATATTGTACTAAAATTCAACTGTGTACCCATAGTTGACTGTAAGCTCTTTTAGAACCTCGAAGTAAATCTGAGATCCCTATCTAACATAATAGACACTGGAACCCCATGCGATCTCACAATCTCAGTCACATATCTCCGAGCCAACTGGTCTAATGTACTGTCTCCCGTATTGATATGAAATGGGCTGACTTAGTTAATCGGTCCACCACAACCTATATTGCATCATTCTGCCTCGGAGTCTTAGGCAATCTCATTATAAAATCCTTAGTAATTCTTTCCCGTTTCCACTCCGGAATAGGCAACGAATGTAATTTTCTAATTGGAGCCTGATGCTCAGCCTTAACTTGTTGGCATGTTACACATTTAGAAACAAACTCTGCTACTTTCTTTTTCATTCCAGGCCACCAGAAATGTTGTTTCAATGTGTTATACATCTTGGTAGTACCAGGATGCATAACATAAGCGTCCTTATGAACTTCTTCTAAGATTTCCTTCCTCAGATCATCAACATTAGGCACACATAGTCTTTACTTTAGCCACAACGTATCAACTCTAAATTCAAACTCAGAATCTGTATTCTTTTTAACTTTCTCAATCAATTTCATCATTTCTGGATCTTTAATCTGTACTCTTCTGATCTGATCATTCAACATTGGCCTCAGTTTCAATGTAGCTGTCAGTGCTTCACTTTGTTCTAAATTCAAATCCATATTCAGAGCTCTCAACTATATCAGGCTTAGTAATCTCAATAACTGGATCTGAGCTACACTAGTATTTGACTTTCTCCTCAAAGCATCAACCACTGCATTAGCCTTCCCCAGATGATACTCAATTGTGCAATCATAGTCTTTCAGTAACTCTATCCATATTCTCTATCTCATATTCAGCTCTTTCTGGCTTAACAGATACTTCAAGCTCTTATGATCAGTGTATATCTGAAATGTCTTGCCATATAAGTAATGTCTCCATATCTTTAGAGCAAAAACTACCGCTGCAAGCTCTAAATCATGTACCGAATAATTCTTCTCGTGAGACCTTAATTTTTTGGATGCATAGGCTACCACCTTACCATACTGCATCAACACACATCCCAGTCCCTGATACGACACATCACTGTATACCACATATCCACCAGATCCTGATGGAATAGTCAACACCGGCAATATAGTCAACCGATGTTTCAACTCTTTAAAACTTCTCTGGCACTCATCATTCCATCTAAATGCGACATTCTTCCTCAGATGTTTAGTCATAGGGGTTGAGATTAAAGAAAACCCCTCGATAAATCTCTGATAATAACTAGCTAATCTAAGAAAACTCCGGATCTCTGATACATTCTTTGGTGTCTCTCACCTCATTACTGCTTCAATTTTTATTGGATCCACTTGAATACCATGTCCCGTTACTATATGACCTAAAAATACCACCTGATTTAGCCAAAATTCACATTTATTGAATTTAGCATACAATTGTTTTTCTCATAGTTTGCAAAATTATTCTTAGATGTTTAGCATGTTCCTTATTACTTCTTGAATACACCAGAATATCATCAATGAACACAATTACAAATCGATCCAAGTAGGGTTGAAACACATTGTTCATCAATGCCATAAATGCAGCTGGGGCATTCGTCAACCCAAATGGCATTACTAAGAACTCAAAATGTCCATACCTATATCTGAAAGTGCTCTTCGGTACATCAACCTCTGCTATCTTTAGCTGATAATATCCAGATCTCAAATCAAGCTTAGTAAATACTTGAGCTCCCTGCAACTGTTCAAATAAATCATCAATTCTAGGTAACGGGTATTTGTTCTTCACTGTAACCCAGCTAAGTTGCCTGTAATCAATGCACAATCTCAAAGTACCATCCTTTTCTTTTTTCACAAACAGTACTAGAGCGTCCTAAGGTGAAACACTGGGCCTAATGAATCCCTTCTTTAGTAACTACTGAAACTAAACTTTCAACTCCTTCAGTTCCACATGTGCCATCCTACATAGAGGAATGGATATAGGAGCAGCACCTGGAACTAAGTCAATTGTAAACTCCATTTCCTGATTTGGAGGCAAACCAGGTAATTTAGCGGGAAACACGTCTAGGAATTCCTTAACCACAGCAATATCCTGTACATTCTGTTCAGCTCGAATATCAATCACATGGGCCAAATAGGTCTCACATCCACTACACATTAACTTCAAGGCACTTATAAATGAAATCATTCTGGTTGGCATTGCTTGCTAATGCCTCTAAATACTACTCTTGGTTGATTAAGAGACTCTAAAATCATTTCCTTCGTATAACAGTTCATGATGGCCCTATGAGCAGTGAGTCAATCCATGCCTAAGATAACGTTTATCTCCTTTAACTAGTAAAACAATCAAATATGCTACTAACTCTGCCTAGTCAATTCGAATCAGACACTTCTTACAGACCTCCCCAATCACACTAGTATTACCAATTAGTGTACTCACCTCTAATCCACATCTCAAGAATTCTTTATCACAATGCCATCGAGATGCCATGTGTGGTGTGATAAATGAATGCGTAGATCCAGGATCTAGTAGTACATAAACCTCAAAAGTAAATAATGATAACACACTTACAATGACATCTGAAGAATCCTGAGCCTCCTGTCTCGTTATGGCATAGACTCTAGCTTGAGACTGCGGCTGATTGCTCTACACCTCAGTCCTCCTAGTAACACTTCCAGAACTCATCCTCCCTCTGCCACGACCTCTCTGCCCATTTCCACTGGTTCGGCTCCGCTGAATAGTAGGTTCTGTTACTATACTCCCTCTCCCACCAAACTGTGCCCCAGACATCAATGTGCAATCTCTGATCTGATGATCATATGAGCCACACCGAAGGCAGGCTCCTGTCAATCTCTAGCATATACCACTATGCTTATTCCCACAATATTGACAAGCTGATAGCTTTCCTGATGTTGCATCCCCGTTATTCCCAGTATGAATAAAACCACCCCTCTGTCTGAATCCTGACTGTCTAGATCCAGCTGGTGGTCTACATGTTCAGGTTTGACGTTTGCTAAACCTTCTGTTAGAACCACCCTGAGACTCACTAGGCCTCTTCTGACCAGTCTCTGATCTCATCTCAGACTAATTGTCTCTCAACAATTTCTCCATTTGGATCGAGGTTGCTCTGAGTTCAGTGAAACTGCTCAGGTTAGGAAGAGCTAGCCTTGTCCGAATCTCCATGTTTAGGCCTTCTTCAAATCTCCTGCATTTTTCTGCTTAAGTAGGAATTAAGACAGAAGCATATCTTATCAGCTCATTAAATCTGATCTCATAATCTGCCACAGACATTCCACCCAAATTCAGATCCATGAACTCCTTCATCTTTCTATCCATATATACCTGGGGCATATAATTATCTCCGCAAGCCCTCAGAAAGTCTCCCCATATCAAAGTACATGACCTAGTGGTACTGCCTGGAACAGTCTTCCACCATTGATAAGTCGGGCCTTGTAGCAAAGAAATAGCATAGTCGAACCTTTCTTCCGACTCACAGTCCATTTGATCAAATACTCGTTCTATCTGCTCTAATCATCCCTCAGCTTCTGCAGGGTCTGTACTACCATAGAAATCTACAGCTCCTTGCTTTCGCAGTTTGTCGTACCTCCTTTCCCTTTTCTCAGGAATTCTTGGAGGCACTCGCTCAGGTCGAGAAACCGATGATTCTCTACTGGCTCCTTCCAATCTTAGGTCAACTGAGTGTTCCATTGTTCACATACGCCAATAACCTATAATACACAATAACTTCAATTACTATCCGACATTTCCACAACATTTCATACTTAATACCATCACATATCCCGATGGATGCCAAACCATGCTTTGATACCAAAATGTAACACTCCATTCCCAACTGACATATGCACGTGTGTCCATAAGATACACGAGTACATGTCTGTCAGAAATGACATGTTAACTATCTCACCTTCACTGTGCATAACATGGCATCACACACTAAACCATCAATCACACATTTTCTAAACTCAAAAATTTATCACATTAATCAAAATCCATAATTTACATCGTTCATACAACACATTACAATCCCAGGTTTATAACATCATCCTATAAGCTTAAACAATTCAATACACACCAAATATAGTAAACATGAAAATCTCAGCTGACCGACCTCTGAGCAAAATCTGATAGTGATAGTTACACAAAAAAATGCTTCGATAGAGTCTTAGAAGCTAGGTCATCTCACTCTCGAACCTGAAAAGCAACAGCGCAATTTTGATGAGTTTTGCTAACTCAGCAAAGTAACCATCCTCAATGGTTCACTCATGTCATAAAATAAGATCAATCATAATAGGTAATCACACAGTTCAAGCAACTTGACAAGTATTCATGAGGGATCTTCAAGTTTGTTATTGATAACCAGGCATATATCAAGTTTGTCACAAATGAATGCTTGACATTTTTCTCAATGTACTTAACTGATGTGGAGACGAGATTTAATAAACCACAATGTAACTTTGATTTCAATGACAATGGTGGTTTGTCTATTTTCTCACAAAAGGTGAGGCCACTTGATACGGATAAATATGTCGAGTTAAGTCAGAACGATTTTGAAATTGCGCATAAGTATATTTTGAACAATTGCGAGAACATTAATACATACATAGAGTACATATATTCCTTTTCATTCAAACAATCATATTAGAATTTCCTTTATTAACTCATCGATGTTACTGTGTTTTTTTCCCCCAATAGAGAGCACAAGGATGCAATTTGAAACAAAGGGATCGTTAATGTTAAAGACAGACATAGGCAGAAGTTTATATCATAGTTTAGAAATCAAGTAAATTTCATATTAATTACATATTATGTATATACGAGAATATGTCCCATCCTCATATTTAATATAAGTTTTTCGTACAAATGATACGGTTATATAACCATAAGCTGCAAGAAGTGACAACAACATTATATAGTTTGGCATATGGGCCTTATATTTGTGGGAAGAAATACACAGGTTGCATTGTTAATGGGATGTGATATCATATAAAAGATCGAGATAGTCGAGTTAGAAGTCAAAATAGTGGGGTTGTCGTTAAAGAATGTCATGACGAGGAAATAAATTGACTTCTACGGTGTCATATCTGAAATAATAGAGTTGCACTACATCAAGGATAAGAAGGTTGTTCTTTTTAAATGTAAATGGTTTGATTTAGCTCATATGAGAGTGAATGGGCATATTACTAGCATAAATGTTAGTAAGACATGGTATAATAATGAACCTTTTATCCTTGCAACTCAAGCCAAACAAGTTTTTTACGCCAACGATACTGTAATAGGTCGCAATTGGAAGGTTGTTCAAAGGTATCAAAAAAGGAATGTCTTTGATTACTGTGAAAGGGATATTGGTGAATTAGATGAAGACGCTGATGAAGTCTATCAAGATGGTAGATTGGAGATCAATAACGAAGGCATTACATTAGAAGATGTAAATATATATTTATTCCATCGGAGAGATGTGGAGCCACATATAGCTCAACTGGATGAAATCCAACCTTAACTTATCTTACAAATAGATGAAGACTATACTCAGGATGACTTTAATGCAACGATGATACTTTGCTGGAATATATTAGTGATAAAGAATCAAACGAGCATCTACTTAATGGTGATGATTTTCTTCATCATGATGATGATGATTGAATGAAAGTTTAATTGTTTTTATTGTTTAAAATGTTAATAACTAACATTATAGGTCTTATGTTGTCGATATTGTAGTTATGTTGATTTATGATGATTAAATGATATATTTTTAATGTTTCAGTTATGTTTTGCAATACCTGATGATTTTCTTTATTTTTTGTCAATTGTCTGATATTGTTGATGTTGTTAATTTTGAAATAGGTTGATTACAATGGGACCTGGTCGTAACAAAGGAAAGAGAGTGCTTACGGGCGATGAAGTTTCTCCAACAGAACAACCAGTAATTGCATCATCGCATGAGGAAAGTCAGCAACAACAACCTTTACCAACATCATCTGGTATTCACGAGGGATCTTCAAGTTTGTTATTGATAACCAAGCATATATACATTTATGCTCTCATTACATGTTTTGTGTGTTTTAATCATTATGTTGTTTTTTTAGGTTCCAATACTCGCTGCAGAAAATGAGGTAGAGGAAAGACAAAAAGTGTTGAGTTGTAACGCATGAATGTTACAATAAATTCCAAGTTGTCCGTCACTATTGATCCAACAAGGCCGCCCAGTTGATAAGATCCAAGCAGCAAAATTGGCTAGTGAGTTGGCCATTATTGTTCAGAATGAGTTGCCTTGCCTTCATCATGTCAGACAATTGAAGGAAGACAACTTGCTGTAGAATGCTTTGGATAAAGTTTCGGTATTATTTCAATTCATTTCATTATAAGTATTCCAACTTTATTTAACTAAATTAATAACTTATCTAATACATGTTTTCACAGATGAAGATCAATATTGTAGATATCAAGCAGCTTGAGATTTCAAACGGTGTCTCTT
Source organism: Erythroxylum echinodendron (assembly GCA_027575705.1). Taxonomy (NCBI): domain Eukaryota; kingdom Viridiplantae; phylum Streptophyta; class Magnoliopsida; order Malpighiales; family Erythroxylaceae; genus Erythroxylum; species Erythroxylum echinodendron. The sequence continues at coordinate 11,552 of JANZXR010025831.1, forward strand.
CACTGCTGAAACAAAGGCTGAAAGACCATCGCTATCGACCACATAAGTATTATCAGTCTTTCCCTTCCTATGAAGAGGTTAGGAGACATGTGCCATAAAGGGAGAATGAAGAAAATTGGAATAAATTGGGTGATTATTGGGTTTCACCGTAGTTTAAGGTTTGTTTTCTTCTCTTCATATTTTTCTTTCATTAATTGTATTTATACATTTTATGACTAATTCTCTTAATTTAGGAAAAGTGTCAGAAAGCAAAGGCCAACAGAGCAAAAATGATGACTCCGTATAACACTGGCTCCAAATCATTTGTCGTTGTCTGACAAGAATTAGTAAGTATAACGTGTTAAATTTATTATTCTATTTTTTAATACAATAAATTCTAATTGGTTAAATTTTATTTTAATTATTGTAGAGTCAAACACAACTATAAGGGCAACGGTGTGATCAGATCACACTGTCCAAGGACACACACTTCAAGGAAGGGCAAGGTTGGACGTCGGAAGAGGCACAAAATAATTATGTAAGTACAAATAAATTAATATTACAATTTTAATTCTATATATATTAACTAATAATTTTTAAGTTAACTACATTTTCTTCTTTAAATTGTAGATCAAGATGCAGGAGTTGTTGCAGGCATCATTGGCTGAGGGAAATCAGCCCAATGTCGATGACATTTGCAATAATGTCCTTGATACACGATCGGATTATATCAAAGGCCTGGATATGGCCCTAAGCTGGTTGGAGCCTCTTTCTCCCGACTAGCATTGTTGACAACTCTTCAAGAGGAGAACCAGGTACTGAAGACAAAATTAGAATGTACAGAAGAAAAGTTAAATCGGGGACTAAAACAAATTAGCAAGCTTCAAAATTTGGTTAAACAAATGTTAGGTTCTTCATCTGTTAGTGTTAGTGACTCTGATTCTAACTCTTAGTTTGTAAATGATGTAAATATTGTTTTATATATAATGCATTACGTTTTATAAGTTTATTCAATTTCAATTTATGATTATTTACAAAATATAAAATTCCTTCAAATTTGTAATAAATTAAAATAAATTCCTTTTTAACAATTATAATAATTATAAATTTCAAAATTAAAATTTGTTACTAAATAATAGAAGCTATCAAAAATAATTCATCAAAAAAGTCTTTAAAATTGTAATAAATTTAAATAAATTTGTATATAAACATTATAATAATTATTAAATTAAAAAGTACAATTAGTCACTAAATACTATTAGCTACCAAATGAAATTCGTCACAAAAACTAATTTACTACGTATAAAAAATGTTGGTAAAATTTTTTTGCTACAATAGACATTTCGTACCTAAATCTTTTTTGCTACAAAAAATAAATCGTCACTAAACCATTTTAGCGATTAAAAATAATTCACCACAAAAGATTTTTATCTACGCTTCAAAAATATCTCTAAAAATATTTGCCTACAGGATAAATTAGTAGCTAAAAGTGTTTTGCTATCAAAACAAAATTGTCATTAAAAATAAATACCGACGCATAAGGTTTTGTGAGAAAAGACTTTTATCTATGAAACAGAAACTATGCAAAACTATTACCAACGTTTTTGTAATCGTCGGTAATTTATGGCAAATGTCGCCGATATTATTTTGCTACCAAAACTTGGCAACAATTTGGGAGACAAAATGAAATTGTCACCCATTACTAATTGCGACGATTTTCCCTTCTTTAGCGACGATTGAAATCGTCGCTAAATATACTATTTGTTGTAGTGGCAGTATGCAGTCCCTGTACAATAGGCTCGATCAAGAGAGTATAGGTAGGAAAAATTCGAACACAAGACCTTTTAGCCCCATGCCCCCCACTTCACTAGCTCGACCACCTCTAAGAACTACAATCTATAAATGCTTAATTTAATACGTGTTTCAAAATAATTCCTAATATGTCTGTCAATCACCCATAATTATATAGAATACGGGAATGACAAATTCAAAATTAATAAATCAAACTTTGATTGATTAAATTTTAGATGAAATTTGGGTCTACAAATAAATATTTAATTTAATTTAAATATTTTTAAATAATATTATTTTAGCTTAACTTTTAAAATATATAATTTTATTTCCTATATTTAAGCAAACTTAAACTAAAACAATATTACCTTAAAATTAAAACTAAAATAATATTATTTTGAATATTCTAAATAAGTTCTAGCCGAACCTCATGGTATATAACTTGAGACTGAATAGGTTTAAGCAAGGTTTCAAAAGTTAACCGAACTTGAATGGGATTTCAAGCCACGTGTCTTAAGACAAACTAAACATTGGTCAAATTCAAACCTTACCTCTCTTTTATCAAAAGTGTGTTTTGAATTTTAATATTTTCATAATACAACTTAAACCTTAATTTTTTGAAATGTTCAAATTGAATTTTAGTATTTTCAAAATCTTTAAAACAGATTCTAAATGGATAAAAAATTTGGCGAGTTAACTCTTTATTAGTTAAATACAATGTCAATATAGACATAACATTATTTTTATATTTTTAAATAGAAAGTTTCGTTACTGCCATATAATTAAATTTTTTAAATTGATCAGAAAATATGTCTCATAGTCACGTGGCAACTGAGGCCACTATTTATTCATTTCAAATAGTGATCTACTTGTCACGTGATAATGAGGACTATATTTATATATTTTAGACAGATGGTCTCACTTGTCATATGACGGTATGACTCACTTTTATTTTAAAAATAAAAAATAATATCACATCAGTATTAACATGATGTTTAATTGACAAGAAATTAATTCCGTTAAATTTTCCACTCACTTAAGGTCTGTTTTGAATATTTTGAAAATGTTGAGCCTCAAGTTGAATGCTTTGAAACATTAAGATTTGTTTTATATTATGTTGCAAACGTTGACGTTTAAAAATGGACTTTTATCCTTTTATTTGACCTCAACCTATTATTAAGATTATGTTAAAAGTGCACTTTAAATCTTAACGTTTACAACAGAATTCATAATAAATTCTAGCAGTTTGAAATGTTGGATCCCGCTTTTAGGATTTTTATATTTTTATTTTATTTTATCTATTTTATTAAATTACCAAGTATGAAAATAGATTAGAATTTATGAACTAGGAATTTTTGAAGCCTAATAAGGTATTTTATAAATTTCATATGGTGGAAGGAATTAAAAAAAGAATTAAAAATTAAGTGAAGGAGTTACTAGGAATTTCCTAATAAAGAAAGGGTAAATTAGTAAAAACATATGAAAGTTGTCTTAATTGAATAAGACAAAATAGAAAGAAGTCGTGAATTAAGGTGGTGTGAATTAAAAGAAGATGAAGAGAATAAAGAGAAGGAGAATTATGGAAATTCTT
>JANZXR010025861.1:0-14910 GCA_027575705.1 Erythroxylum echinodendron
TATTTATATCTAATTAAATATATATTATTAATAAAATTGTTCGACGATTATAATTTAAATATAATGGAAATATATATGTTAAAAAAATTTAATAAAATTTTTACCTATAGAAATATGCAACATTTCCGTCGATAATTGTCTAAATACAATACCGAAGGAACATACTTTCTGTCAGTAATATTTTATTTACCGACAGATAATTTTACCATCGGTAAGTTTACCGACTGTATTAGAAACATTCCGATGCTAAATATACATACGGGTAAGCCATCGGTCTTAAATTTAGCGACGGAATAATCTGACGGTCGGTAACTTTTCCGTTGATTTTACCGATGGTTTACCTTTTCTGTCGATAATTTTACCGACAGTGTACAAACTTTCTCTCGGTGAATTTAGCTACGGCAGAATCTCCGATGTTTTTGACCGTTGGTTTATTTCATCGGTATTTTGGTATACCGATGGAATATTTCTCGATTTTGTTGGTAATTTCCGTCTCTAATTCACTATTTTCTTGTAGTAATATAAATGAGCCCGATATCTATAATCGATAGGGACATTTTAGGCACTCGGTCACAACAATGTAATAATTAGAAAAGAGTCACATGAGCATTTCATATACATTTTAATGAGTATGTTTGATTTTTTGAAATACAAAATTGTCTTACCCTTAAGTGAGAATGTGATATGTGATAATTTATGCAAAATGCAAAGATGTGAATTATATGTTATATGTGTGATGTATTGCATGAATAGAGTGAACCATCGATGATGGTTACCTCATTGAGTTCGTAAAACTCACCTAAATTGCAACGTTGATTTTTCAGGATCGAGAGACAACTTTAGCTACTAAGAGACAGTGCATAGGGTATACTCTTGTACTTTTAGGGAAAAAGAAGAAACGGCTCAAAGGTCGATCAGCAGAGATTGGAATATTAAATATAGCTTTTTGTGTATTTCCTCTTTCATTTAGTGTATTTTGTATTAGGATATGATGATATTCATATTCAAACGATATTGAAAACTGTCAATGTATATATTTGGTTTTATGAAATGAAAAGAGAAATTTGGGTTTTAAAATATGGTGTTTTACATTACGATGTCTTATAACAAAATAAAGAATGATGATGCCATGTTAAGTGAATGTTGTGATTGAACGTAGTGCACCATTATTATAGGTTATGTACCAGAATGTCCTCAGGGTGTTCTGATATATACCTCATGATAATGGGGCACTACAAAAAGGAAATATGTAGACTTTGTTAACCGGTCTACTATCACCCATATAGCATCGTGCCCCTTCTGACTTATGTGGAAGTCTAACTACGAAGTCTATAGTAATCTTCTCCCACTTCCATTCAGGACAAGGGGGCTGCATTAATCATACAGGCTTTTAATGTTCTACTTTTACCTGTTGATAAGTTAGACACTTAAAAAAGAATTATGTTATTTCCTTTTTCATCCCTTTCCACCAATAATATTCTTTGAGAGTATGGTAAATTTTTGCGCTACCCAGATGCATAGTGTAAACTGAGGAGTGAGTTTCCTTTAACATCTCTTTCTTTAAGTCTCCTACATCCAGTGCATATAATCGTTGCACCTTATCACTGTACCATCTTCCTTAATTATAAGATCTATTCTGCCCAACCTCAACTTCTGTGTTCAATTTCGTCAACTGTGGATCTTGTTTATGTACCTCTCTAATCTAATCTACCAAGATGGGATGATCGTGAAAAGTAGTAATTAGTTCCTCTAAGTCTATCATATCCAATCTCACTCCTAGTGACCTTATTTCCACTAGAAGTGGAAGATATATCATCTTCAGTTGTGCTGTCAAATTGTAAGTCTCCTACGTAATACATCAACCACTACATTAGCTTTTCTAGGGTAGTAATCTATCGTATAATAATAATATTTTATTAGCTTTAACCACTGTCTCTGCTTATGTTCTAAGTGAACAAATATTGCAGAATTTTGTGATCCATGAAAATCCTATAGGGAACACCGTCTAAGTAACATCTCTATATTTTTAATGTAAAAGCCACTGTTGCCAATTCCAAATCATAGGTGCAGTAGTCTTATTCATACTTGTTAAATTACCTAGGAGCATAGGCTACAACCTTATCATTTTGTAAGAGTATACACCCTAACCCCTATTCCAAGGCATCATTATACACTACGAATCCATCAGTCCCTATTGATAATATGAGTACAGGAGCTGTCATCAATCTTTCTATCAATTCATCAAAACTTCATTAACAGGGATCTAACCACTCAAACTTCTCCTCTTTTACCATTAACTTGTTCAGTGGTCTTGCTATCTTGGAAAATCCTTTAACAAATTAACTATAATAGTTTGCCAATTAAAGAAAACTCCTAAATTCTATCATAGTGGTGAGAGGTCTCTAATTAGTAACAATTTTAATCATTTGGGGATCCATATTAAGTCCCTCGTTGAGATGACATGACCCAAGAAAACAAATTCATCTAGCCAAAACTGGCACTTACTGAACTTAGTATATAGCTAATGCTCTCATAGGGTTTATAATACTATTTAAAGGTGTTCTACATACTCCTCATTACTGTCTGAGTACATGAATATGTCATCAATAAAAAAATTCACAAAATTATCTAGGTACTCTCAAAACACCTTATTCATCAAATCCATAAAAGCAGTTGGTGCATTAGTTAATCCAAAAGGCATAACTAAGAATTGATAATGTCCGTACCTCATCCTAAGGGCAACTTTTGGAACGTTCTTGTTGCAAACTTTCAATTGATGATAGCCTAATCTTAGATCAATCTTTGGATACACCTAAGATCCCTATAGCTGATCGAATAAATCATCAATCCTCAGGAGAAGATATTGGTTGCAAACTATCTCTTCCTATCCTTTTCACAAATAGGATTGAAGGAGGCCATTGAGAGATGACATTCGAATGTGGTATCTTAGGTAGAATTTTAGAGAGAGTTCACAGACAGATTCTACCCACAGACTTATAAGGATGCAAGGGTAGAGGATTGCTTGCTTTTAGAACAAGGTTCAACATTTGTGACAAATTATGAGAAGAGTTTTTCAAAACTTGTCAGAAGTGTTTTATTTATTGCTGATAGTGAAAAGCAAAAGTGTAAGAGGTTCGCTACAGGTTTATGTCCTAGATTATGGATTCACCTATTTTTGGCTTCATAAACACACTATGGGGAATTAGTTAAAGCTGTAATAAAAGTGAAAAGAAATGCAATAGCAATCATTAAGAGTTCAAGTTTGGAATAGAAGCGTAGTGCACCAATTAGTTCATCTTAGGGTTCAATGAAGAAAAATAGGTCGAGATGGATGGTTGGTAGGAGGTTTAGTAGAGGAGGATCTTCTAGCCAGGGATCCTTTGGGTCACGTACTAGGCCCAGAGACTCCTATGACACTAAGATCTCAGTGCCGGAGTATGCTACTTGTGGAAAAAGACATTTGGGTGAGTGTCAGATGAATATAACGAGTTACTTCCATTATGGTTAGAAGGCCATTTCATTAGATATTGTTTGCAATTAGTCACCGTAGAGAGCTTGGTGGCTAGATATTCGCACCTTTATAAGCTAGAGGGGGTTATAGATAGGGCAGCTGGGGTCTTAGACCAGAGGGTCGAGTTTTATTGGATTTAGCAGAGGTTTAAGGGATTAAATTCAGAAATCACTGAATGTCACCGAAATCATTCGGATTTTATTCAAAATTGTCACCTAAATCTCCAAAGCACATTTAAGGGCCTTTAAAGCTTGTTCGGACTCATTTCGTAGCTTTTTGGGGTTTTCGAAAATTTTTTGAGATATTTTTGGTCGACTCCATAACCATCTCTGGTCTATCAGTGATCTCCATTATAACCTCAATAATACATTTAAACGCTTAAATTACTCTAGTATACCATAAATATAGCATATTCTATAAAATGCATGTGCAGCACAATACATAATAAAATAATCCAACTAGGATATTACACCCAAATTCCTATACTTATAAGAGGACCATTAATATAGGTAATAGACACATTCTCAAAAAATCAAATATAGTTAATCAGATCTCTTATCGACCCATATTTCATATTGTTTTATGATATGATTTAATAAGTACCCTAATAAGTACATATATGATCATCAATGACAAATTACTTAAATCAAGGATAGGCAAATTTTCCTATTCCATTATAAACCTAACTATGAGAAAATTTCTATTTATTCTCTTGGATTCAAGTTATACACATAAGTTATCCATTCAATTTTCATCATATGACCTCTTGACTTAATTAAAGCACTATTCTTATACTTAATTAGTCAATGAAGTCTTTATCTTCTTTTATCTTATTAATTTCCAACTAAATTCATATACTTTTTGAAACAACAAAATGTTTCAACTTTTGAGAAATCAAATAAATATAATTATATTGAGTATAATTATTGATAATTCTGATGAAATCTGAGTGCTTTCATGCCACGTTCTCATATATGTTTAGCCATAAATATATTAATGAATTACTTGAAATAGCTTAGCTGCTATTTGTTATATGCTTAAAGGTTTTCATACTAATTTTCTGGCTAGACAATAGTCACAATTAGACCATTTTACTTTACGTAAATCTTCTAAATAAATATGCTTGATTAGTCAATATATTCAATTTTATCTAATATGACCAAGTTTAACGTGCCAAAAATTGATGTAGATATTTGATAGTTGTGATTTGCCTTATGTTTTAGGGTTCAATTTGCTAGGTATTTAGTGATAATTTGTTTGTTGAGTATATATTTATGTTTTACTTGTGTTAGTTTATGTGCTTAAGTGTTTTTATGGGTTAGTCTAAGTCTTTGAGCTTAAATGTTATATTTTTGAGCACCTTGATGTGTTTGTTAGTGTTTCAGGGTAAACAATAAAGAATGGAATTCAAAGAGTTTTGGGAAAAAAACACAGCCTATGATCGTGATATAACACGATCGTGACAAAAAGAGGCGAGCCATTGGACCCAGGCCATGATCGCGCACTTTAGGTCACGATTGTGATAGAGAGCTCTGAACCAGGCCACAATCATGCACTTTAGGCCACGATCATGACAGAGAGAGTTAGGTGTTGGCCACAATTATGGTAGGCAGGGCCAAGATCACTGCCTGCGTCAGGCAGACACAAAAATAGGTAAAAATATTAAATTTTGCAAGATTTTTTAGATCGTTTCGACCCCGAATCAACCCTAGTGCTTCCAAGATATAAATAAAACATTAAAGAATAGAAGAGAAGCCTTTTTGCATCAGTCAATTATGAAACCTTGGAGAACACATCGAGAGATTTGAGGAAGGATATGAAGGAAGAGAGACATGGAGAAGAAGCTTGATGTGAAGTAACTCCTGGAACAGGTGGTTTCTTGCCATCGTTGCCTCCACTAGTCCATTCCAACAATATGTTCTAGTTTTATTTCAATTTTATTGATGTATATAATTGGGATAATCGTTGAGAATAGTTTTTATTGAATGTCGATTTTTATTTAAACTCACCTTCGGGATTTTTATCTTTGAGATTAATGAAGTTTGATTTATTGTGTTTTCATTGAGTTATTGATGAATCAAAATCTGTGCTTAATAATTCACTAATAAACTTAGAGGGTGAGTCAAGTGAATATCATTAAATTGGGCTAAAAAGAGTTAGGTAGTTTGATAGATAAGAATTTAATCAAACAGGTAAAATTATATAATGAGAGATCGAGCATAGATTTCCGGTAGGTTATTAGACAAATTCAGAAATAATTTAGGTTTTGGGTAAATTGGAAATCGAGAGATTACAATTCCATAATTTAAATTAGGGATTATAATTTAAGGTTAAAGATTATAACTCGAGGGGGAGTAATCTACTCTGGAACCGTCTAGACCCAATAATTCGATAGTTTCATAATTAATTAGATTTTCATTAAATTCGCTCAAAGTTTTTAGGTTGATTCTGGATTGGGTTGTGCAAAATTGCTATTTTGTTTATATTTTATGAGTTCAATTCTTGATATTGATTCTTTAATTGGCTTATTTCTACATTAGCTGTTTATTTTGATTTATTGCGAAATTTAGTCAAGCCTTAGATTTTAGGATTAGATTAACCCTCCTTGTGGGATTGATTCTTTAGGTACTACGCAGACAACCCGTGTGCTTGCAGAAATAACCAAGTTATAAATGTTAAAATTTGGCATACGTAACCTTGCGATCAAGTTTTTGGTGCCATTGCGGGGGAGGTGATAATTTAGTTCTATTGTTTAAGGCTTTTCGTTTCTCTCATTCCATTTCAGAAATTATGCTCTTACATAAATACGAGAGTCATGAGAGGTTCTAGTCATGCAGCAGAGACGTTAGATTTAGATATTACTCGACTAGAATGAGCGCTTAGGAAAGCTCAGCGAGAAGAAGAAGAATAGATCAAAAAATTATTGATGGTAAAACCTAGCTACTTGTTTTAACCTCAAAAATCACAAGTGAAAGGGTCGTGACTTGTAGTTAAAAAGAGTGGCTATCAATCCCACAGGGATTGATGCCCAAACACCACTTAATTTAAAGAAGAGTTTGTTTAAGAAACGAAATTTTTAATGCAAATAATCTAAAAAATTAAATTTAAATTAAAAGACTAATACAAAGCAATAGACAATACCAAAGTGTAGAAAAATCGGAATTCAAGAATCTAAAGACTGGAGATTACTTTTTCCCTATTTTGTATACCTCTTATTTTGTTAATTAAATTATGTATCACCTAAGATTTCCAAATGTATTAATTACCCTCTCTCAAGGTGTACCTAATTGTACCTAATTGAATTGAAGGGAATCGATTGGACAATCTCTCAACCTACCTAATGACTTTACCTATTCAACTAGTTATTAAACTATCCTGTAGGTGATTAACATACTTCGTCGAGATCTCTATTCTAACTAATCAATTGACGTGATAATTGTAAGTCTATAGGATGCCAGTTCTCGTTATACAATCTTACATAATTAATCTCACTCACTCGATTTATTGCAAGATAACAAATAAAATCACCAATCATCAAAGAAAACTTCATTCAATTCAATAAAATATTATTTCTAACAAAATAGTTCTAAAGCAACCCCTAAAACTAAATCAGCCTAACATGGTCTCCATAACATCACGAACATGCAACTAAACCATTTTACAAAGAATAGAAGAAGTAAAATTGATAGAAAATTAAATAAGGAAACTCCTTTTCTTTGCCAAAATCTAGAAATTTTGGTGTTGATGTGTTATTTTCTCCAATCTTGATGATGATCCTTTACTTCTATCCTTCCTCAAGGCTCCAAACTTGTGTTCTTCACTCAAGGATGGTGTTTCTATGGAAGGGTTTCGTCTCCCCCCTTAAAATGGAGCCTTAATTATTCTTTAATAGTCCAAAAATCCTAAGTTTAATGAAACCCCACGTAGTGTCTCGGATTGTAATTCCTATGATCATTAGAATTGGCATGATTCCCACAATTGTGGGAACTGGCAATAGATGAAATCCTCTTGTCTTCTCCTCATGTTCTCTAGTTCAATCTCCAAGTTGCTTCATCTTCCTTCCTACATAAAAAGTAATCAATTCTTACCCTAATTAACATTAAACATAAAAGAACAAAAATGGAAATCAAACTAAATAAAAGCATACGAAATGAATCCTAAAATACGACAATAATCAACAATTATATAAGAAAACACATGCCAATTAACTAGAAAAACATATACTAATGCGCACCAATCAAAAATGAGTAATGGATTAGGAGTTTCAATGGAATATGGATTAAGAAGTGAACCAAGGATGGCAATAGAGGACCCTGACGGACTTCATAAGGTCGGGGTTCAACCTGTCGAACCAAGGAGTGGCTAAGCCGTTTGTTCAAGTGGCCTCATTTGAGATAAAACCTGTATTTCTTAATATGCTTCAATAGAATGTGCAATTCTACGGATTGGATAACGAGGACCCGAATGCACACATAATCAATTTCCTCAAAATCTATGATACTTTTCGGTATCATTAGATGTCGAAGGATGCAGTTAGAATCGAGTTGTTTCCTTTCACTTTTAAAGATAGAGTGAGGGCTTAGTATCGTTCACTGAGACCGGTTAAGATCATAATTTGGGATCAGCCTGTGTGTGCTCTCATAGACAAGTACTTCCCGTTGATGATGACCACTAAGATTATAAAGGAAATCACCAATTTCCAACGAGGTAACAGGGAGTCAATCTTCAAAGCTTGGGAGAGATATAAGGATTTGTAAAGGAAGTGCCCGTACCATAACCCACCTAAGGAGTTCCTTTTGTAGACTTTCTATAATGGAGTGAACCCACCAACAAGAGGCAAAATCGATGCAATTTTAAGAGGATCCTTGATGTGGAAGACTATTGATAAAGCACAGAAGTTGATTGAGGAGATGGCGAGCAATAGCTGCTTATGGAAGAACAAGTAGGGTAGGTAACCTGTTATTTTCAAAAAGCAAACGGTATTGTCGCAGTCGATCAAATGACTGAGATGCAAGACAAGATTGAAAATTTGACACGACAATAATATATACGAGGAGGGAGTAACAATCCCTAATCCAACACTTACAACCTCGAAACCACCCAAACTTATCCTAGTCAAACAATACTAGAGGACAGTTCAGGCCTCAGGAACAATCAGGCTTTCAGCAAGACAAAGCAAGCTCGATGGAATCGAAGTTAGATAATATTTTGGATAAGATCAGAGGGGTGGAGGAGGCGCATAGGAGGCCTGAAAACAAATTTGAGCAAGTAACGAAGAACCACGCCTCATCCATACATAATCTGGAAGTCTAAGTAGGCCAATTAGTAGAGAAAATGTTTACTCGAAATGTTAGAACTTTTCCAAGCAACACCAAGTCTAATCCGAAAAATGTAGCATAGTTATCATTCAGACCTAGGGTGAAAAAATAGAATAGGTGCAGGAAGAAGGATAAAAAAGGAAGGCTCAAGAAGACCTTCTGAGCGAACCAGTGATTGAGTCAATTAAGGCAACTCAACGTGTTTTTCCACATCCTATTTTTAATCAACGGGAGTTATTTGCAAAGAGGGAAGTAAGGAAGTTAAAGGAGATTGAGAAAAATAGGGCCAAAAAGTGATAGGACAAGTATAGATGAAGCTCATATTAAAGGATTTCGTGAAGAAGAAGGTTAAGGAGTGAACATAAAAAGAGGACCTAACATTGCACAGAAGAAAGAGGACCCAGGGGACTTTTTAATCCCCTGTAGTATCAATAGAATCATCATAGATAGGGCATTCGTGGATCTAAGAGCAAGTATAAGCATGATGCCCTACACCTTTATTCTGAAGTTAGGGTTATGAGAGTTAGTGCCTACCAAGTTTTTAGTAAAGACGGCAGACAAAACGATGCAAAAATCGATGGGGATGATAAAGGATATGCAAGTAAAGGTTGACAAATATACCTTCCCTATAGACTTTTACATATTGGACATTGGAGAAGATGTGGATACCCCAATAGTTCTTGGATGACCATTCTTGTCTACTACGCATTCAATCATTGATGTTGATGGGGGCGAATTAAGTCTAAGGATAGGAAAAGAGCAGAAAACCTTCCAAGTGTCTCGGATAGATTACAGATCTCTTTTACCTCCACAGAATAGCAAGGAACCTATCCGTTGAGGCAAATGCGAGGATATTGAGGATCCTGGGAATGCATTCAGGAAGAATTGCTTATGAAGAAGAAGGCTAGGAAAATAGAATTGTAAGGAAGGTGCGGACTGCAGTATAGTAGCTAAAGTTCAAACTTAGAGATTAATGATGGTGCTACCATCGCACCATTCATTCCGACCACCGTGAGCTTAAAAGAGAATCGAGCTACCTACGTTAAAAGAAGCGCTACATAGGAGGCAACCCATAGAAAAGTAGTTCTTTGATTGTTTTAGATAGAATGTTTTAATTTCGTAATTAAGATTATTTTTGTTCTAAATAAAATAAAGGAAAAGGATTTCAGAATATGTGGATGACTTGAGCAAGTAAGTAAAGAGAGGCAAAGAGTCCATAAAAGAATCAATAAGTGAAATTGAAAAGATGGGAAAAAGTACAAAAGGCAAAGAATTAGGAAGAGTGTGAAAACCGCAGGCCACAATCGTGGCCTAATATGAAGCAACAAAGAGGAGCACAAATTCTTTTAAAATTTTTATCATTTTACCTTTTTACCACCTAAATATTTAGTTCTAACTTCACTTTTACATTTACTTCATTTTAACTTTATCTCTCTTGACTTCAAAGCCATAAAATCTCTCACATCTCTTTAAATTTTTTTTCAACCTCCAAATTCTTCTAAATTCTACCCAATTATGTAACACATTAAACAATCAGCCCAACGGGAGCTATAAAGACGACAACAAGTCGCAGGACATGGGAGATGAAACCAAGCAGCAAACTTCGGTGTGTCGTTCCCTATATATATAGAGGAGGAAAGTACTCGTTTCTGATCCCTTAGTGCTAAACAAATTTTAGTTACAAAATACTTTGATTTTGACACACTTGATAGGCTAGAGTTGTGTGAAAGGGTAGAAAACCTAGCTGAAAGAATCCAGTGGCCTCAATTCATACAATTCCAATTTCCTATTTATCAAGAGCTCACACTAGAATTTTTCACTTCACTGAGTTATAAGTTTAAAAACCCTAAGGAATTGTGGTTTAGGTTGAGAAGAAGGGCTTACAAATTAAATGTAGAAATCATATGTGAGATGTGTGGATTCCCCAAATCCTCCGTCATCGATCATCATGAAGATTTTCGTCTTTCTCAATACTGGAATGAGCTTACTGAAATTGAACAATTTCATGCCGAGAATGCTCATAACAACATCATAAGGTCCCAGGAACACTTGTTGCTGAACAAATTTATGTGTGAGTTGGTTTTTGACAAAACCAAAACCAACAATTGTTATATAAAGGAGCTTCTTATATTGTGGTGCATGGATCACAATATTCTAGTCTACACTTCCAAACATATGTTAAATGCCATTGTTGTGACTCTACGTAAGAGGAGCAATAATCTAGGAATGGGGTATATAGTGTCTACCATTGTGGAATATTTTGGTATGGAATGGAGTGGATTAACTGCCCATTTACCTGAATTCCTAAAACATCTCCACTTATGGTGAGCTGAGATCCTTCATTCCCATAACATGGAACTTAGGGAAATCAGGGAAAGGACATATGTCAGGAATACGACAAGTCAGATGAGTTGAAGCTTAGCCCTGCCACAGTAGGCAGAAGAGTCCAGTGAAGAGTTCAAGGAGGAGGAAAAAGAGCAAGGTCGGAAGGAAGTTCTGGATGCGATCTCTGAAACCAATAAAATACTTACGGAGAACACCAGAATGGTAAAGGAGATGGCCTAGACACAGCGCCACTGGAGTCAAGATATCCGTCAGATCCACAGATATTTTGAGGCTTAAGGTGTTCAATTGCCACCTCTGACACCATCACCACCTCCATCTCCATAGGATTTGTGTCTAACCCATTTGTTTTTCTTTTTTAAATTATCCTTTAGTTTTATTTTTTATGTTTATTTCATTTTTTGTCTACTTAATCTCTGCCTTTTCTTTTTTTTATGTGATGTTTGTTCCTGTTTCATATTGAGGACAATGTGTTGTTCAAGTGTAAGGAGGGATTACGCATTTTACTTTTTATGTGATTTTGGATATTATATGATAGTTATTAGGTTGCATTTTGTGAACAGTATGAATGTGTCAATGGCTTAGATGGGGTGAAATTTATTTAATTTTGAACATATTGTATTCAGTTATAAAAAATCATTAGCTCACAAAATTAGTGAATTAGGAGTCTTTGGATAGATATAGCTTAGTTCACATTTACTGTGAATTTAGCACCCTACAGGTTGTCACATTCATTTATAATTTAATGCCTTTCAACTTAAGTAGCTTAACTATTATTTTTCCATGGAAATGAGTAGCTTAAACAATAAGGTAGGTAATTAAAAAATGTATTTTTTTTGTTAAATAAATCACTGTTTCGCTAGCCTTCAGGTTATGAGTAGAGCTAGTAGCCAGTTGAAAACATGATATAGTTGAGTAACTGGATCGACACATATCACAAAAGTGTGCCTTCGTGTCAAAAAGCTATAATGAGTTTTAACCAAGCTGTTTAATAAAAACATGATTAATTGAGTAACCGAATCGACATTCATTACCAATGTTTGCCTCTGTGGAAAAAAACTAAGTCTATGTTTAAAAAAAAAAAGAGTTTCCTTAATAAAACCTACTGAACTTGTAATAAGCTTGATTTTTCATGACAATATACTTAGGAATGATTACAGAGTCTAAAGGACCAAAGAATTATTATTGTGTGTGTATAATTAAAAAAGGTAAATAAATTAACACTTGGATCTTCATCAAATTGTATAATTAGTTCAAAGCCCCTAGACATAGATTTTGCATGTTAATGAATAAATATAACTTGTATGATTGTGTTATAATTAAAGTGATTTCATGAAGTTGAAGCCATTGCCTCATTATTGCATTGTGTGTTGTGTGCTTTTTGTTTTGTTTGCTTGAGGAAAAGAAAATGTTTAAGTATGGAGATGTTGATAATTATGATTTGCATTATGTTTTAGGGTTTAATTTGTTAGGTAATTAGTGTTAATTTGAGTGTTGAGTATATATTTATGTTTTAATTGTGTTATTTATGTGTTTAAGTGTTTTTATGGGTTAGTATGAGTCTTTGAGCTTAAATGTTATATTTTTAAGGTATCTTGAAGTTTTTTTTAGTTTTTTAGGAAAAACGGCAAAGAATAGAGAAGTTTTGAATGGTTTTGAGCTAAAAACACTGCCCATGATCATGACAAAAAAGGCGAGCCAATAGAACCCAAGACACGATCGTGCACTTTGGGTCACGATCATGATAGAGAGATCTAAACTAAGCCACAACCGTGCACTTTGAGCCATGATCGTGATAGAGAAATCAGCCACGATCGTGGCCTACATCAGGTAGACACGAAAATAGCTGAAAATGTCAAATTTCATAGGAGTTTTCGGACCGTTTTAACCCCTAATCAACCCTAGGGCTTCCAAGATATAAATAGAACATTAAAGAATAGAAGAGTTGCCTTTTTGCATCAGTCAATTTCGAAACCCTAGAGAGCATATCAAGAGATTTAAGGAAGGAGAAGAAGGAAGAGAGACACAGAGAAGAAGATTGACGCGAAGAACTTCCTGGAATAGGTGGTTTTCGTCGTCGTTGCCTGCACTAGTCCATTCCAGTAGTATTTTCTAGTTTTATTCAATTTTGTTGATGCATAGAATTGGGATAATCATTGAGAATAGTTGTTGTTGAATGTCAATTTTTGTCTAAACTCACCTTCGAGATTTTTATCTTTGAGATTAATGAAGTTTGATTTATTGTGTTTTCACTGAGACATTTGTGATTCAAAATCTTTGCTTAATAATTTGGTAATAAACTGAGAGGGTGAGCTGAGTGAATATCATCAAATTGGGCTAACGACAGTTAGCTAGTTTGATAGATAAGAATTTAATCAAATGGTAAAATCGTCTAACGAGAGATCGAGCATAGATTTCCGGTAGGCTATTAGACAAATTCAAAACTAATTTAGGTTTTGGGTAAATTAGAAATTGATTGATTTCAATTCCATAATTTAAATTAGGGAATATAATTTAGGGTTAAAGATTATAACTCGAGAGAGAGTAATCCACCCTAGGACTATCCAAACCTGGTAATTCAATGGTTTCATAATTAATTAGATTTTCATTAAATTCAGATTATACCCCCTTTCTCTCAATTGGTAGTTTCTAGGTTGATTATGGATTGGGTTGCTCAAAATTGCTATTTTGTTTATATTTTATAAGTTAAAATCTTGATATTGATTATTTGATTAGTTTATTTCTGCATTAGTTGTTTATTTTGATTTATTGCGAAATTTAGTCAAGCCTTAGATTTTAGGATTATATTAGCCCTCCATATGAATGACCTGTGCGCTTGTAAAAATATCGAGTTTATAAATATTAAAACTTAGTATACGTAACCTTACAATCAATATTGTAATAGCTAGACGATTTTATTAAAAAATAATTATATTTATTTAATAAAACACATTTATTATCATAAACATATCTAATATAAAACTATAACTAATATAATTCCAAGAAAATTGTCCTTTCCACTATTGTGGAAATTAATATGGAATAAAAGGATAATTAAAACATGAAATTAATAAGACTTTTTCCCTATGGCAAGTCCTTCTCCTTTCCCATTTTAGTTGGCCTTAGTTATTATTAAAATGTTGAGAATTATGGAAGGCTTTCTGTCCACTTTTCACTTGTAGTCATCATAGTGCTTCCTTTCCCTAATATTTAACTCCTTATGAGCATAACTTAGCCATATATGTCTTACTATATGGTTTAAAAGTCTCATGATGTTTATAGGTGCCTCATGCCTCATAACATCCTATAGCATCTTAATATTCACATTATGGGTTAAGTGCATTTTCATATGCTCTTAATATGGAGCTAAGAATGTATAATAACTTGCACTAGGTCACTATAAGATAAGATATGATGACTCACATCCCTTAGTTAACTATGTTTGACATTAGCTTCACAAGCCTCAGCATTAAATTCTCCTATCTCATATTTTGATTTATGATTTATTTATTTTTAATATATATATACATGTGTGTGTGTGTGTGTGTGTGTGTGTGTGTGTGTCAAATATATTATAAGTTATCATAATACGGTCACTAGGATGCCATTATAATATGTTACCACCATGAACCATATGTGTAGCACCCCCCTCCCGTGGAGCATCTATGCTGGAACCCCTCCCCGGGCGGGTCCACGGCCCGACGTCCTATGTGACATCTGGACCTGTGGCCCACGGGG
>JANZXR010025912.1:0-14908 GCA_027575705.1 Erythroxylum echinodendron
ATATTAAATTAAAATAAGAAAATATAAATAAAATAAATTTATTAAATAAAATATTTCATAAAAATATATTATTAGTCATATAAATTCAAATTATAAATATTAAACTATTAAATTAAAATAAAAATAAAAATTTAATAAATAAAATATTTCACCTTACTTAGATACTATTAGTAGGGGATATATTTGGAGAAATATATATAACATATCCATCGTTATCTTTTCCTTGATATATGCTTATTTATATTATTGAAAAACGATAATTTAAATTACAATTCCATAGTAACAAGATGTCCTTGGGATACTTCAGAAATTTAAGTATCTTTAATATTACATAATTAAAATTATAAATAGTAACATATTAAATTAAAATAAAGAAAATAAAAATAGGGAATAAACTTTTGACAAAATATAATTATTCATGTTATTGTAAAAACAAATGAAATTTACACATTCATCATGCTCATAGTAATAGTAGCACAAATAATAGCCATTTCGTCTACTTGGCCAGAAGAGCAAATATCATCATCTATTACAACATCTTCATTGCCCAAATTAAGCTCTCCATCCACCTCATACTTTTTGAAATAAAGATCATCTTGAGAATGATGATGGATATAGTTGTGAAGTACCATAGTCGCAACCACTATTTTCACTTGCTTATTAAATGGATATCTCGGCATTGTTTCAAGTATGTACCACTTCTTCTTCCATATGCCACAGGTCCTTTAATCATGCACTGCAATGTTGAATGAATATGATTAAAAGTCTCCTCTGGTCCACTCAGTGCACTGCTACGATGAAATTCTGAGAGGTGATACCTTTAGTTTCTATAAGGGCCTAAATAATAATTTCTATTTAGATATCCATCATCCACTATGCAATATTTACTTGTAATATGTAATGCATACTAAAGGTGTACAATAAAGAAATGCTTTCAAGGAATGAACTTAAAGTCATGTATACTTGGTAATCATATAAATTATCGACATATGTATAACTTTTACCTTGGGGAGGTTTTGGAAATTTTACACAATGTGAATTGAGGGCATTATTGAATATGCGAGCATCATATGCAGACCCTTCCCAACCAGCCAAAACAAATGTAAATAGCATATCGAAATTGCATACTGCCATTACATTTTGAGAAGGTTGGCCTTTTCGTCCAATATAAGGCACTTGTAGTGAAGGTGGTATAGTTGCCTTCACACGAGTTCCATCAATAACACCAATGCAATTATGAACATATAAGAAAAAAAAGTGTGTGCAAAAATGATAGTTCAAAATTTTCATAAATATGAACTCTATAAAATTGAAAAGAATTTATCATAAAGTGAGGCCAGTAGCGAGAGTCATTTTTTATCTTCAAATGAACTGTTTTGAATTCCAGATCAGGTGGATTTATGATGTTTATGGCCATGGTGGCTACAATATCTAATACAAATGCAAAATTTCTAAAGATGGTCTCACCAGAATGTTGACAAGTTTCTTAAACATTTCTATTACTTACTCCACGTCCAAGTGTATATAAGAACATCCCTAATAACTCTATAGGACTGATATCCCTGGTGCCTCTAAATTTATATTTGAATTGCAGCTTAAGGCATAACATCATAAATACTTTTTTATCCATCCTAAACATATTCAAACACCTTTGGTCCTTACCACCCAGGATTTCATTAATTTTGCTACTTCTAAAATAAGGAAAAACGATACATAGTTCCTTTCATATATATCGATTATACAAATATATGATCATACAACTGGCTGCACTTAAAATTACAACACGCTCAAATTATTCATTAGAATCACTTTGATATACCATACTTACAACAATGAATACTATATATTATAAATTGAAAAATTATGGCATACAAAATGACAATATCCATAAGCCATACACACCAAAGAAAAATGACAAAAATAGTGAAAAGTTTGATAATATTAAATAAGTCAGAAGTCTAATATAAGAAAATAAGAAATCCAATAATAAGTAAGAAGTCTAATATAAAATTAAAAGTTCTAACACTATCTATTTATTTGAAGTACCAATTTCGATAACAAAGAACTACCTAAAAACATCATGACCCCAAATTAGATATTATAGATAGAAAAGAGCCACTCGATTTCTTCAATTGTTGCCTTTGAAGCTATAACTTTAATAGCTGCATCCGACAATGCTATAAAGCACTCTCGCTTAATTTTTGTCTTCAAAAAGCTCAAGTACAAATTAATATAAATCATTGCCTTGTTCAATTTCTGTTAAGGCATTTAATTGTGTGACCACTTCTGTCCAGTTACAACTTGGAGGATTTATTTTCACCATTCTAAATGTTTTTCTTTCTTCATTTCTACTTTTCCGGATCTCCACAAGAGAATCTATTGAATGAGATACTTGTTTACTATTAGAAATTTTTCGTTTACCCTCTCTTTTAGCTTGAAATTGAGATGCAGATCTTTTCTTATTCCTTTGTAGGTTATCTTACAGAGCAGGATTATCCAAATCTAGCTCTTCTAGCTAATTATTATCTTTAATTAAATTGATTGGCCGCTGAGAATTTTGTGATGGTAACACCCCAATAAATGGTGACCATGTAGCATCACTTGTGGCAACCACATCCATAAATAATATGTCTAAATCATCTTCAAATTCCAAGCCTCGGTTGCAAAATTTTGCTACTTGGTGTACTTCCTACAAAATTTAGTATATTGCTATAAATCAGTAAATTAAATATTGTAGTTATAGTAATAAATATATATATTATCTAGTGTACAATGTACCTTCAACCTTTCCTTCCATCATTTAAGATATGAAGAAATTGTCTATTTTTCAGGATCCCAGCTAAGACCTCTTTCTTTTCCCTTGAGTTCCTTATCCCAGCTAAGACCTCTTTCTTTTCCCTTGAGTTCCTTCTATAACTTCCAATTCTTCTTGAGTTCATCCCATTTATTTTTCAACTGAAATTTGTCATAAATCTTGTTTGTTGTTACGTTAAAATTGGTAAATAGATTGGCCTACCTAGTCCTGTTGAAGTGTAAGGTAGGGCGATTACCCGCCGCTACTCGAACTTTACATGCAGCTGTGAAAATTTTTATGAGACGACTATCCCATTAAGCTTTTTCTGGATGTGTAAGATTATTTTGACTCACCATCTACAAATATCACGTAAAAAATTAATTAGAATGATAATAATTGGTGTGGTGTAACTATCATAAAGAAATAATCCATTCAGATTAATAGTATAAAGAAAAAAGCCTTCAGATCAGAAGTATGCCAAGTAGAACAATACGGCATAACCTATGAATAATGCAAGACTAGTATATTCGAGTTCAATAATTGATCCAGTGGCTTGCTATCTCAATTGCAAGACTAATCAAGGACTAGAAATACAAAAACTCATATATTGTTGCTAACATTTTTCATTTTGTAGCTCATGTTATGGGAAGAATACCAAGTAGTCGTTATATAAATTTCATACCAAATTAATATATAAAAACTACTGAAATAAAAGGAAAAAAGAAAAAAAATGGAGACGAGCGAGGTGACGAGTGCCCAAGAGGACGAGAGCACAGTGAGTCAGAGAGAACAAAGAAGACGATATATTAGACTTGCTTTCTATTAGTTAAAGGTATAATGGAAAATAATAATTATTAGAAGTTATTAATGGAAAGTAGAATTCCTAACGCAGAAGCACTTTCCTACTGCTACTTATCAATTTCTGTATTGGCACCATACTTTTCTCCAACCTCTGGTTGTTCACTTACAGATCCAAACACGTGACTGCGTTTGAAAACTGCAGTAGATAAGTACTTATCCCCACCTTGCTGATGCCTAGGCTTCTCATACATTTAACATCCATAGCACGTAAAGGGTAAGACACATGAAGCTGAATACCAGATCCATTCCAATATCATCCTTCATATATGTAGCAATAACCTCATTTTCTAACTTGCTTACACTCACTAAAAAGTTCTCATAAGTAAAATTGGCATTTTTATTTGCATTAAGAACTAAATGTCATTGCTTTTATACAATCGTTACAAAGAACACCAAACTGGTTTTACTTTAGCACTCTTATCATCACTGAGTGAAAGGGTAAAACAACTAAGAGATATTATGTATATAATTGACTAAAACAAATATGGGTGCCAGAAAGATGGCTCACATAAACTTCCAACAACTCGATTGCAGTGTAATAAGAAGCATTTAATTTCATGTCCAAGTGAAAATTAGGATCTGAGGATCAGGGATATTGGAACATGGCAATTGTCATTAAGAAGTACAATATATACAAGTGAAAACACCAATTCGATAAATATTTCCAGTTTAAACAAACCTGAGAGAGTTCATTCACGATTAGAGGAGGCAACACCACATCCTCGTAAATGACTCAATTTGATATGATTTAGAACGATCACGTATTTTAGTGAACCAATCTAGAACATAAGTACGGAGAACTTGAAGCATCAAACCAAATAATGCTCCAGTAAGAGAAGACATCTTTTGCAATTCAATAGGCCAAAGAGAT
This sequence comes from Erythroxylum echinodendron, assembly GCA_027575705.1. Lineage (NCBI taxonomy): Eukaryota > Viridiplantae > Streptophyta > Magnoliopsida > Malpighiales > Erythroxylaceae > Erythroxylum > Erythroxylum echinodendron. Next base: position 4,527 of record JANZXR010025912.1, read on the forward strand.
TCCACAGCAAACAACAATGAGCCTATTTTGATGGCACGTCTTGCTGCACTTACAGATTCTGGCTCACCAAGTGCCAAAACTTTAATTGATTAATCATACTATGCAGGAATGCCCCTTTAAATTTTTCTAACTTAAAAAACATCAAGTGAAAAAAATATATTGAATATATCCTTGCAATATCAATACGTGTAAGAGTAAGACACATCCTTTAACCAACATATAAAGGGGAATGAAGAAATAGAATCCCCTTAGTAATGCACCGTATTAAATACTTACAAAATTGTATTCGTGGCAAAATGAAAATCCAATATCAGTCAAAGCAAGCTACTTTAGCTATCAATAACTTTGCAGAATTCAGGTTTTCAACATCAAAATTCAATCTTTTGCATACAGAGCAGGGATAAGGCTAAATAACATGGAAAGTTACAATTTTTTCTGCTTTACATTGATAAATCTGGTTAAGTAATTAAAAAATGATCGATTCCCCACAGGGTATTACTTCCTATGATGGTAAAGGCTCACAAATTTAAGTTAACCGACATAAAAGGTCACATTATGCATAAGCCTAAACAAAAGATAACATTAATCTTCCTTTTTCCCAATTCACTGAGCAGATAAATTCCTATAACTGATCATAACAGAAACTGTGAAAATCCAATGTGCATACACCATTAAAAAAAGTAAAAAGGAGAAGCATAAAAACTAGAACCGCCCATCTCAAAAAATACAGAAAAAAGGAAGAGGAAGAAAAGAAAAAGACTAAAAATCTTTTTAAGTAAATATATGATTTATAGTAAAGTTACTACAAACAATTCTCAAAATGTATTTGTTTTTAAAATGATTTTAAGTTTAAACATCAAATAAACCTTTTCTATAATAATTAAAACGTCTTATAAAAGTCAAGAAATTAATATCCATTTATAAAAAGTAAAAAGTTTAATTTTTATTTAAAAGATTAAAAATTTTGAATTATTATTATGATCCAAGCTTTTGCATTAATTATTTATTTTCATACATCACTGGTCCTCAGAGACCTATATTTTAGCTCCAAGCATATGACTTTACTCACACTATCACAATATCCAGCAAATAAAATTTTAAAATTTACTCCAATGGCATTTTCGAATTAATCATAAACTTTGATTATGGTTACATGTATAATATAAAAGTATTTATTAATTTTACTACAATGACTAAATACCAAATATATTAACTTATTTTTAAAATACTAACCTGTATTTGATTTTAAATAAATATATTTGTTTTTATTCGTTCAATATGATCATAGAACATTTTTTCGCACCTAAAATATATGTAGAGAATATTATATATGCACATATTTATTTTTTAGAATCTTAAAAAGTTATGTAAATTTTTTTTAAATTTAAACTAATGCATGATACATTATAAAACCATCTATTATTTTATTAAAAATAAAATATTTAACAAAATTAAATTAACATCTAATGTATTTTAAATAGACAAGAAATTCACCGTTTCTAGTAAATATATGATTTTATAATTGAGTTATTACAAACAATTCTCAAAATGTTTTTATTTTTATAATGATTTTAACTTTAAATGTTAGACGAAGCTTTTCTATCATAATTAAAACGTCTTATAAAAGTCAAGAAATTGAAATCCATTTATAATTAGTGAAAAGTTTGATTTTTTATTTAAAGCATTGAAAATTTAAAATTGTTATGAATTCATATCATATTTATAATTTGATATTTATTTGATAATCTAATAATATTTTAATCAATAATTAATTCAAACAGTTACTTTCGATGTCTTGGTAAATTGTATTATAAGAGAATTTGATAATTAATTAATATAAACTTATTGAGAACATTGCACGTATGATTTTTTTCAAAATTATTAGTTTCTTTTGATCTAAAAATTTATATTAATTTCAATAACTAGCTTGCATTAATTTACATTATTAATTACTCTATCTTTTTTTGGTTGTACAAATAAGGGATGCAAAACTGATATGTCCAAAATGACAGATAATTTAGATTGACCTGAGTTGTCTATATGAGAACATTGATGTCAATCAATTCGTGATCAACCTATTTATTCTACCATTGATAACATTATTGTAGATGAACAATTGTTTCTTCATCCATCCAATGGTTAACTGGAACAAAATCCATCTACTAATTTTAGCGTGGATCATATAAGTGTGAATCATTCATCTCTTCGGCTTGGGGAAGTTGTCAGCATAGAATCATCAGTTCAAGTGTCTAATAATATACATCACAATTTAGATTGTCCAAATATATCTTCCTCTCCCGTTCTATCCACCTCGATGGTAACTATTGAGGTTCAAGGTATAAATCTTCTTAGCTATATTCTTTGTACTTTTCTATTATTATTACTCCTCAAAGTGATAAACCACCCTTTGAGAAATCTTTTGAGGGATAAACCATCATCATTTTTAGTTAAAATTAGCATGCCTAAAGAATTGTCCTGCTGAACCTTTACAACTTTCTTTTGTTCCTAACTGTGAGTATTATGATGCAAACAGATTCTATTTAGAACCCTCATCATTTTGTTGTTCGTCAGGAGAGATTTCTATTGCTGCTTGTTAAATGCCATATGCTCTAAGACAATTATTAATTGATGGTGATGAAGAGTCTGAGCATTTCAGGAAGAATGTTTGTTGTATAATAATAATGTGGCTTTTGCTTCGTATGGAACTAGGTATGATCGAGAGTTAACAAAAAATAAGAAAAGTGTTTATACATTTCATGTTCAAGGTTAAGTTTATCATTTCCTTAACAGTTTAGTTTCGACAACTGATAGAATGTCTATTATCCAACTCTATTTTTTTGATATTGATGGGGAACTTAGACAAAGGACAAAAATTTGTGATAAATTTCGCGAGGATATATTAAAATTGATTATGACAGTCCTAGAACATAATCCCTATACTAAGTTCTTTAGAAGTCTTCTTAAGGTCATTCTGACACTTGACAATTGTACAATAGTCTTAAGGTGTTATCCTAGCCTTGATCAACATGTATACAATCTTCCTACTCCATCACAATTAGTTGCTATATGGATTGAGGTGGATGATGAAAGGGTTGATAAATCTTTGCACATCCAAGTCTCTAGTCATTTAGGCACAAGTTATAGAATCCATTCTTACTATGCCTGTTATGATCCCCTTCAATATCCTCTTTTATTTGCTCATGGTAAATCTAGATGGCATCGTGGAATTAAGCGATTGTTTTTAAAGAGAATGAGGAACACTGCTTCAAATGAAAGATGTGACATTAATTTCAATTCTTTTGTTGATCCATATAATCTATCTAATATAGAGAATACAAGCAAGTTTTTCTTTTCCTATATCATTTTTATAGTATTGTCTAGCCTTATCCTTTTATTTATTTGATTTCTTTGTATAATTTTTAGTTGTTGGTCAAGAATTCTGTGACGGTGGCACTGTTTCTATTAGAGAGTACTATTATTATAGGCTCCAAATAAGAGAACTTGATCAGTCAGTGTTGCTCCATAGCTTAAGGCTACTTTAGCAATTTATTGTAGGTGGTCATATAAAGATTGAAACATCTAGACTTGATTTCCATAGTAAGGATAGAGATATTGCAGGGTGTTTTAGACAGTATTGTCCTCGGTCAAAATGAAGGTTATTGAATTGGCCGTCGAGTAATGCTCCCAGCTTTATTTGCCGGTGATCTAAGAGACATGAAACGTCTTATCTTGATGCAATGGCTCTAGTACAGAAGTATGGTAAACTTGATATTTTCCTCACCATGACTTGCAACCCAATATGGAAGGAGATTCAGAAAAATTTTGAGTTTCGTGAAAAGCCACAAGATAGGCCTAATTTATTAGCTAGAGTTTTTAAAGATAAATTTGAGATCCTTAAAAATGAACTAATTAAGAAATAGATTTTTGGAGAGGTTGTCGCATATGTTTATGTTGTTAAGTTCCAAAAGTGTGGTTTCCCTCATGCTCATTTGCTACTGATACTTAAGTTGCATTCTAAATTACTTAATCCAGAATCTTATGACCAAATCATATCTGTTGAAATACGAGACCCAGTTCAAAATTCGCAGTTATATTCTCTTATGATTAAACACACAATCCATGGTCCTTATGGTCATATGAATAAAGATAGCCCTTGTATGAGAGATGGTGTCTACGAGAACCATTTTCCTAAAAATTTTGCTGCTTTTACTATCCATGGTGAGGATAGTTATGTATGTTATAGAAGGTGAGATGATGGCCGAAAAGTAAAGATTTGTAAGCGTGAGGTTGATAATAGATGGGTGGTTCCTGATAGTCCGTATCTTTTGCTTCTCATTAATTGCCACATAAATGTTGAAATATGCTTTACTGTTAAGTTTGTTAAGTACTTATATAAGTATGCCTTCAAGGGTTATGATCTTGTTAATTTTAGTATTGTTAATTAACAGACCAAAGTTGATATTGATGAAATTAGTAATTTCCAGGAAGGATGTTGGATTTGGCCTCTTGAAGTTTTTGGCGTATATATGAGTTTTATCTGGCAGAGATGAGTCCATCGGTTTATGTGCTTCAGATTCATCTTCCTGATAAACAATCTATCTCCTTTGAAAAAATTCAAATTTGTCCTATTTGTTGAGAAAATTTGACTTCTCAAGAACAATCTTAACTAAAATTTTCAAAATGAATTCGACAAATAAAAAAGCTAAAAAGATGAAATGTTTGCATAAATATTTTCTAGAACATATTGTTTGGACCCTAAAAACAAGAACATGGTCAGAAAGGAGTCGAAGGAAAGTTATAAGAAGGTTGGTTACCGATCGGATGGTTAAATGTGCTAAGTTTTACTATTTATAACCTTGGTAAATTCCACAAGTGCACAGGTCGTTCACATAGTACTTAAGGTATCGATCCCACAAGGAGGGGTAATTATTCTTAAATCTAGGGTCGAAAGTACTACTAAACAATAACTTAAAACACAAGAATTAACTAGACCAATTAGTTATTAAGTTCTCTAATCAATTAGAAACCTAATGTGACCTCTCTACATAAGATTTACCTACTTGATTTGATTCCGGATTTATTAATCTGCATAACTCTTATTAGCCTAAATCCAAAGGTGAATATAGAACATCAACCACATCACATTTTATAATCAACTATCTATGTCAATTCTATAATTAAATAAAATTGAAATACATAGGAATCAAAACTATAACGGGATGATGGGAGGCCTCGACTTTGGATAGTTTCTTAATTTGGGAAGCACATCGTATCTGCATCATCTTCCTCTTCTCTCTTCTTTCGTCTCTTTCTCGATCTCTCAAGGTCTCTTTTAGGGTTTCATTGGGTGGCTGCTCAAAGTTCTTCTAAGGCTGTCTTTACTCTCATTTTGACTTATGATGTTCTATTTATACTTTTGAGGCTCTAAGTCAAAGACGGGATCGAAATGGTCTAAAAAATCTTACAAAACTTAAGTTTTGCTGTCAACCTGACATAAGTCAAGATTATGATAAGACCCACCTTTTGGACCGTGTTGGCACTAGGGAATTGGTAGGCTTAATGCCATCAAAACCCGTAGTAAGCCTAATTTTTCTATATTCTACTGAAAATTCGGTATGACCTGTTTTTTGTCTGATTAATCCTTATACCTGCTTAACAGTTGTGAATGAAGTAAGGATCTCGATCTGTAATTCTAACATACATTATTTACTTATAATCTGCCAATCTATGATCGTCTCATAACATCAACTGACATTATTCTCAATAACATAGCATATCCATACATGTATCATGTACATATGATTATGAAAAACCATGGAGCAGCTATAAGCATCTGTAATTAACATCATGCCTAAAAAATTACTTGTCTGCTTATCCAAGCGAGTCTCAAAAGGATTAGATTTCTCTCTCGTGCGATATGCTAATACCCTGAAATGATGATAATGAGAGATGAGTCTACAGCATGACTCAGTGAGATATAAGCATGCTACCATGCTTGTGAGGCTTGGTAACACAAGGCTGGCTTCACAAGAATGGTCTGTGGCATTCTAAGCAACAATACATGGTATCAATGAATAAACAGGTAGAAATTTCAAATGAGGCAATCACGTAAGTATCAATAATAAATCTCAATATGAATTGTTCTATTATAAAAAGAATATGGTTTTTGATTTTTTTCTGAGTTCTAGGTTATTTCATTGATAGAATTACACAGGGTTTCAATTTGAGTTCTATTTCTCATTTTTGAGTTTTGATTTTCCAAAATTTCTTAGGAAGAGACAGAGGAATGATAGTACGGCATATCTCCCCTTTTTCTGATTCTAGACAAGGTTAGCCTAACCCTGCCCCTAGTGGCTTCTCCTCTCCAGGTAGGACTCAGATCTGACCCATTACTGACGGGTTACCTGTATGCACATGCTCTGATAATGTACTCCACCAGCTAGATACCCTGTGAGCTCATCAATCATGGCTAACAAGAAAAATATGGTTCACCAAAGAATTGCAATTAATAGGTTCAACATAACAAAGGAACCAGAAGATGCAAAGAATCTGAATATCATTTGGCCAATGTGGTTTACAACTTGCTAGACTCAATCACTTGGAGTCATATATTAAACAAGTCATACAAATTTTAGAACAATTCAATAAGCCGCGAGACAAGAAAAAGGATTACTACACAATTATAGTAGCATGATTATACTCACCTCGACTATTTTAAGGGTCTTATCTCTTTTCTAATCTTCTTGAACTTGATAGGTACTAGGTATGACTTCTAGTTTTATTCCTCGTCTGCTTTCACAAGCTATTGGGTAGCATGCATAAAAATTACATATACCCGCATTAGTCATCATTACATAGATCTCCTTTCTTAACATACATTATTAAAAAGATATATTTTTTATTAAAAAGATATATTTTCTTCTATAATGGACAAAATGGTTTCAAGCTAAATTTTCCCTTGAAAAGGAATCTTGGACTTCATTATGTCCAAATTTATCTTACAATTTCGAATACTTGATTCTTTATGTCTTGATTAGCTTAATCATACTTGAACCTATTCGGTTTAACTGATTTATCTGTGTACGTCTCATTTGCAGAGCAGTAACACCCTTCACTTATTTAGCCATCTCTCACAGGATACTTATCCAATTAAAATTCCCTTTATAAAAAACTTAGATGACATATTTTCGAGCATTTCATAATAAGAACTCATCTTCCTATTCTGATTCTAAAGTCCTTAAACAATTAACTTTCATTTCGTGTTTCAATCCCGCTGGTATTCTGAACCAGTTTAAATTTGGGACTATCTCATTTAATTGGATCACCTTAAATTCGTAAAAAAAATTCAGGGATATAGTAGACACCTGTATCTACAACTTCAAAGTTTTGAGTATCTCCAAATCCACACGTTAAAAAGCTCAAAAAAATGTATAAGGAGGACCTACGAATTTGCCTCCCTTGGTAGTTTTGAACTTCAAAACCCTAGGTTTTGGTTTAGCCCCAAAACATCATAAGAATGAAAATTTCCTCATATTAATTTGCCATTAGACATCAAAGAATAAGAATCCATCATCAAATTCATCAAACTCATAAATTTCTTCAAATGGGTTTCATAGCCATGGAAAAAATGAGAAACTAAATTCCAATTAGTAGAATCAAGTGTTAGGATCGAGGCTTCCTGTTTTGTATTGACTGATCGGCTTGATTCTCCCTCACATTCTTGTTACAAAGCTTGAAAACTTTGAGACAAAGCTTCCATGGTGAATTCTCGTAAGTGAGGGAGGAGGAGGAAGACAAGTTTTTGTCTTATTTGTAGTTAGCTTCTTTTATAAGCCACTTTGTTCATTATTCACAAAGATGCCCCTCTTGTACTGGTTCTTTAAAAACTTCTCGTACAATTTCCTGTGACGACCGAAAAAATGTCAAACATCATTAATTTGATGTCATCAAAAATTATAATTCATTATCCTAGTTTTAATGACATTAGCCTCAAATACCCTTTTTTGTCTGCTGTACCATGTAAATCAGGTACCGGGTGTTACATTCTCCCCCTCTTATTAAAAATTCGTCCACAAATTTTAGAAATTTACCTTATTGGTACTTCCCTATTTCTCATCTTTACTTTTCTAACAAACAGACTTCTGTTCACATTTTTAGATGTTTTTATGGTTACGCTTATAATTACCATTTTTTAGGGCCTAACAAAATAACAAGCAACTAAAAGACCTTCTTACCCAGCAGGCTTATCTCAAATATGATCCTAATGTATCTTTTACATCAAATCAAAAAGTCCACTAATAAGGTACATACATTTGATATTCTATAATGAACTTTCTTTCTCACCTATTATATATCTAATTTGAATATTCCTAACGAATATCTATTTATATCTTTCCAAACAACATGGATTAAAGCTCGTATTTCCTTTCAACACATTCTACAAAAATATTGGTATATGAGCTACAAAAAATGTTTTCACTTGACCGCAGCTACATATGGGGTTACATTTACATATAATTCTTGGAAGGAGAAACATCTAGCTAATCCCAAGTTCAAAACATGTCCCTATATGATTTTAACACATTCCCAAGATACTTGTACGTTAACTTAAATTAAAATTGTTCATATCAATTCTAAATACTATTTTCTGATATTCTTTATTTATTCAATTGTACATTTTCTCATTTACTTTTCCTTTCTAAATGTAGATGCCAGTATGATTTTGATTTCACTGACAACAAAGCAATTGTCACAGCATCCATTTTTGGTGAACTAGCCAAAAATCTTTTGAACTTCAGTGCAGTTGAAGCTGTGTAGTATTACAACCAGGTTATATTTTTATAATTATTACAAACAAAAATACATTTGATTATTTTTATAACATCTTTATTATATGATTAATGATTTATACTTTTCTCTTTGGTAAGAAGAGTATCGACCTTCCTCTTAATAAGGTTTATGCTGAACTGAAAAAAAAAACTTTCTTATTCATATGAAACTTGTTCACATGCAATCATCAAGCGTAAGACAACGCTTCACTATTATTTATTATCGCCAGATTGATGTTGCTGAATTAGAGGGAGGCTCAACTTCAAGCGAAAAAGCAGATAATGACAATGATGAAACAAGACTCACAACTATTTCAGGTACCTATCATTATTTATTTAAGCATATTTTTCATATTTATATTCATCAAACTATTTCAACCCTCCTTATTTTTACCCGTCACATATCATATAAATCGTGTGCTAGTAATGAACCAGAACTGCTAATAACTTTCAGTTTTCTTGTTGATGATTGCACCAAAAACCACAATCATGAATTGTAAACAAACTTCGCAATTAAACACACTTCGCAATAGCTAAATATATACCTTTACTTAAAGATTCATTATTACTAGTATTTTACATCTCACCCTTCAAACTACTTCATAAATTTAGTTTTAAGCATTTTATATAACTATATTTTAACGTACACCAATTCACCTATATGATCACTTTTATCTCTTATCAGTTCTTGTGTTCAAATTAAATAATTGTCTATTATTTATTGTGTTTATTATGTTTTTTCCCACACTTTGATTCTTTTGTTTTTCCCTTCCGCCCCAAGCTAACCTCTACTCATATACTTTGGTTTTTTACATTTTCTAAAGACAATCTTGTTCCTTCTTTGGGAGTTAGACAGTGTCTTTCAAATGATTAGAAGAAATTAAACTAGAGCTGACACCAACCTTAGATGTTCCTCTTAATGACCGCGAAAAAAAACCCAGATTATCGTAAAATTTTCACCATATATTAATTAACCATATAACTTTTACTAAAGATTAATTAAAGTTGCTACCTTATAAGGTAAACTAGAAACTTATACCTATTATTTGCTTTACTGGTATCTTTCTTTTCCTTTTTTTACCATTCCACGTGATCCCAAAATAATTGTCCAATATACTACAAATATATAAGAAACAACCCGTTGATATTATCCAAGCAATTTTTATTTAGCACATTCTAGTTTAATTGGGCATTAACGTTTTGCAAATCTCACTACGCATTTGTACAGTGAACACCTGCTAGTAGTCGTTAAAAGAAAAATTAGATGAAGAAACAACTAGGCATGTCACGGGTTGGACTATGGTCGGACCGTCCTAAAAAATTTTAGGTGGGCCAGCCCACAGCTCTGGAGGACCGGAATGGCTCGACCCATGTGTGCCAAACCGGTCCATGTATAGTTGGCCCAGGCGTTTAATATATTTTAACATTTTATTTTAAGGCAATTTCAAAAAGTTGTTGTATTTTTTAAAATTCATAAATTATAAATTATAACATAATCATTTATAGTAAAATGTAAGATGAAATTATTCATAAATTATACAAAAATATTTATAT